>VWZO01012532.1:12838-123230 GCA_013396975.1 Bucco capensis
AATGATGGTAAAGCTAAGATAAAAAAAAAGTCTTTTAGAGTCAGTCCTGAATGACAATAAGTGAAGGAACATATCACCAAAGGCATACCACTGGGGTTTGAGCCAAATATAAAAGCAAGCTGAAATGTAGCAGTTTAGTATAACCTACACACCAAAGACTCTTTTTTAAGACAAATTTTAAGACAACATTAATATTTCCCTCCCTGCCTTCTGCTAGAAGTAAAATTCTTCAAACAGCTGATGCGCTGACTATTTAGGCAGAGCAAGTATATTTCTTCTACCCATTGGAAAGAGGAGCACAGAAAAAATAATAGCAGTTTTCTGCCAAGATAAGGAGTTTTGGTGGGCTGATTAAAAATGGGTATTGAGATTGTCACTGTTAAGTCAGGTTATCAGGGCTTTACTTGGTGAGACTCTTCAAGTGAGCCAGAGCGGGTGGGCAGAGGCAGTGGGAGGTTGGCTGCCAAGGCAGATGAGTGGAAGACCAGTGTTTGACTACATAACAGTAGCTATGAGACCTGAGCCTGTAAAGAGAGGAGAGCTCACTGATTGGTCTTAGTTTCATCCCTCTGGATGCTTCCTGTAGATGGAATAACATTGAGCAGCCCAACACCTTTAAATCATGCCATATCGCATATGTTGGGGGATTAAGGCAGATCTTCTGATGGTGAGTTAGTCTTGAAGCTCTGAAGAGGTATTTTTAACCTACCAGATTCTCTTTTCTAACCCCTGTTTTCATCTTCTCACCACCTATCCCCAGCAGTCAGATTGGAATATCTTAAAGTGGAATAGGAAAAAAAAATCGATTTCCTTGAGATTTTTCATTTACTTTACTGAATTTGAGGCCTGAAAAACTCATAGAGGTGCCTTGCAAAGATTGTTCTAATAGGAGTATTTAATCTTACAATTTGGGCTGAGTTGTGCATATACATAATATATATTTTGAAAAGAAACATTTAAAAAAAAAATGAGAGATTCAGTATTCATTCTTTAGTAACAATCAGCTACCCAAATTTGGCATAATCACATTTTTAATCTCATTATTTATGGAAACAGTAAGAAAAAAAAGCAGCTTTCTCTAAGGAGATCTTAGAGTTTAAAAAAGATAACCCTGACAGAGATAAGGGATTTGAATCGATTACCTAGATACATCCCTTTTCTCTTCCTTCCCTGCAGCTTTTAGAGACATCTGTTGTGGGCAGATTTCAGAGACTCTCAGCCCAGCAAACAAATTACCAAGGCAACCTTGACACAGATGTCTGGAACTTGGTATGGAGAGAAACAATAAGCACCTTATATCAGTACCCAGCCTAGACCCCATTCACTATTTCATAGTGCACACAACCAAAGTGGCTTTTCAGTCAGTTGCCTGTATCCCTGTATGCTCACTGATTGTCTTAAAACTTCTGTTGCTACTCCAGAAATCCTCACCACTTCTTGAGTGCTGTACTTACTCAGATTGCTGTTATACATAAAACTCTTGTCTGTTAATCTCTCAGAGAAATCTTAATTAAAAGAGCCTTCTCCTCACCTCAAAATCTTTAGCTGCTAATCTGCCAGTACTAGTATTCCAAATAACTGTATCTAACTGGAAATATGTCTTTTGAAACAATAGAAATGGATGGTTTAATTGAATGCCTTCAACTCATCTGCATGAAGATGCTTTTAAAGAGCAGTCACTGGACCAACTGGATAGCATTTTGGTTGTTTCCTCTGTGTGAAAGCTACATATTTTTGATGCAAGAATGGTGTCACAGAACAAGTTCTTTAAAAAAAACAACCCATTTGTCATGCTATTTAAGTGACTGTATCATTGTTTAGCCAGACAGGGAAAAAAGAGGCACAGAATAATAATAGTCTATAATCAATTTAATCTGTCTGCTTACATTCAGTTCTGGATTGTGAGTTGCAGTTCTTCCATCACATTTGGAGTGTTTAAATCCTTCTCAGGAGTTCATGGGACTCTGTGACCACAACATGCAGCTCTCTCTCACCTGTTGTTTTTTTTATTTCCTTTAAATAGGATATCAAAGAACTTAAATTAGAAATTCATGACAGTAGGTTAATTTAAATCACAGCTTTGGCTGTACCAGACTTTGCCTGAACTTCTTCCAGAGGAGTACCTGTAAGCCACAGAAGGTGCATGTCCACCTGAAATTAAAAAAAGAGGCTAATTTGCCTTTCAAAACATGTTCTCAGAGTGACTTTAAAAATGTGTTGATGTGTTACAACCACACATGCATGCAAAAAACCTCCATTCAAGAGAGCTGTACAGTTCAAAGCAATCCATTTCATTGTATCCAGTAAAGCTAAGCTTCAGGAGTATAAAACTCATAAGGTACAAGCAGTAAGATATGATTTTTCAGTTATTTCTTTAAAAACACTACAGGGTAATCCTTACAGCAAAGCTGCAGTTCTTTCTGCACTCATTACTGCTGATAGGGTACGTATATTTGGTATTTTCTGTTCTCCTGAAACAAATAAAATAGAAATCGACGTTTTCCCTGACATGTTGTTGGTTGCAGCCCTGTATGAGATCCATTGATATAGTAGGGTCATCTAAGAAAGCAGCACACATTCACTTAAAATCAGCTGGCAATTGCTTTCTGCTGAGTGACTCATCCTGCCAAGCAGTGAGCCTTGTTGTTGAGACTTCAGGGTTTAATTTTTTTCTCAAGTTGCCCTGAGTGTTCAGAGGTGAGTCTGCCTATATACATCATGTGTTTTTGGGTGACATCTTCTTTTTATGGGATAACAGATGACTTTTCAGGTGACATTCTCTTTGCTGTTCATAGCAGGAAACAGGTATTTTTAAATGTATATACATGTATGTTTGTGTGTGTATCTATGCATTTAAAACATACTGCAAGAAGTCCTGATAGGGTTCTCCCACTTCTCAGGAGGATGCACACACTACAGCACAGATGGGGACGATTCCCAGGCTACTGGCAAACCACAGAGAGATCTCCTTTCAGGTGCCAAAGGTGCAAGACGCTTGTTCATTTGTCTCCCTTGCCAGATGGACTCACTTACCTGCTTTCAGCCAGGAAAATAGCTTCCTTTATGCTGACTGTCAGCCAACCCTCCAGCCCTATTGTGGAAGCATCTCTCTGAGTTAAGGTTGAAGATCCTCTCTATCTTTCTCACCAGCCTGCAGCAGGGCAGAGCTTTCTCTCTTTGATCTTCCCTCTAGCAAGGGCAGTCTAGCAGAATAGATTGATCCTCACTTTTCCTTGGTGTGGCGTTAAGGCCATTGGACAGATGAATCATAGAATCATAGAACAATCCGAGTTGGAAGGGACCCACAAGGATCATCAAGCCCAACTCCCATTAGGCACAGGACAAAACCCCAAGGACACATGAGGTGACTAAGGGCATTGTCCAAGCATCTCTTAAACTCCACAAGATTTTGAGCCATGACCACCTCCCTGGGGAGCCTGTTTGAATGCTCCACCACCCTCTGGGTGAAAAAATTTTTCCTAACATCCAGCCATTTGCACCCTGTCATATGTAGAGCTGAAATAATTTTTACAGATTTATTAAATTAATTCAGAGTGATGACAAGGGTGATTCGGCCACTTTGCTCTGGTGAGACCACATCTGGAATACTGTGTCCAGTTCTGGAGCCCTCAATATAGAAAGGACATGGAGCTGATGGAGCAGGTCCAGAGGAGGCCACGAGAATGATCAGGGGGCTGGAACACCTCTGCTATGAGGACAGGCTGAGGGAGCTGGGATTGTTCAGCCTGGAGAAGAGAAGGCTTCAGTTCCAGACAGCTCTGAGATGGACCAGCTACTGCCTAAATCTGAGCCCATCAGTGATTCTGGTGGTGCCTCTGTGATTACATACTTAAGGAAGTACAAAAACTTCTGGGCAGCAGCTGTGAGAAGGAAGAGTGAGAGAAGTGTGAAAGAAACAACACTGCAGACACCAAGGTTAGTGAAGGACGTGCTCCAGGTGTCAGAGCAGAGATTCCTCTGCAGCCCATGCAGAAGACCATAGTGAAGCAGGTTGCCTGATTGCAGCCCGTGGAGGATCACAGTGGAACAAATATCTACCTGCAGCCATGGAGGAACCCATGCTGCAGCAGGTGGAGATGCCCTGAAGGAAGCCACAGTCTGTGGGAATTCCATGCTAGAGCAGGCTGGCAGGAGCTGTGCAGTATCAGATTTTGTAGCACGACCTGTGGCCTGTAGGGGACCCACACTGGAGCAGTTTGGGACTACATCCTGTGGAAAAGGACCCTTGTTGGAACAGTTCTTGAAGAACCCCAGCCTATGGGAAGGACTCATGTCAAAGGTCATGAAGACTGCATCCCATGAGAGGGACCCCATGCTGGAGCATAGGAACAGTGTGAGGAGGAAGGAGTGGTGGATACAAAGTGTTATGAACTGACCACAACCCAAATTCTCTATCCCTCTGCATTCCTTGGGAGAGGAGGTAGAAGAGTCTGGTTTTTATTCCTCTCTATCCTACTCTGTTATTAACTAGTAATAAATTAATTTCCCTCAGTCAAGTTTGCTTTGCCAATGATGGTAATTGGTGAATGATATCTATCCTTATTTCAATCCATAAGGTTTTGGAGGTTTCCTTGTATTTTCTTGCCCTATCCTGCTAAGAAGGGGGAGTGAGAGAATGGCTTGCAGGGCAACTGATGGCCAGCCAGCATTAACCCATTGCAGTCCTTTGAGGCATAGAAAGTAATTACTAGTGCCTGCAGGTTTTAGATGCAGTTGTCAGGAAAAGGTGGTCTTCTAACAGCATCTGACAGCTGACCATCCAAGCACCCTTTGCTCACCACCCCAGGCACCTCCTTCACATTACCATCATGCTTCTTCAAACAGTCTAAAAGAGAGAAGGTTTCTATTCCCCAAATACAGGGCAGACAAATCTGTTCCTTCTTACAAAATTTTCCTTCCACTTACTAGTGTCTTTTGGCTAAAGCTCTTATCTGGAAGGCCTTAACTAATCTTCTCTATGGAATTGCTCAGCAGGACTTGAAAGCAAAACAAAGCTTTGTTCCATCTGGCATGTCTTTGCTTTAGTCCATGCATCAGCACCTCTCTCTCAATTCCTACACTTGCAAAGTGGACCAGCGTGAGCTTTTGGTCTGCTCTGAACTCTTAGCTAGGAATTTACTGTGGTGGGAGGAAAAAGGCTGTCTTAAGAGCACTGCTCAGACATTAACTCAAAGATTTGGGGCTCTCCTTCCTTGCCTTTGATGTATTCCAGTTCTTCAAGTGCCAGGAGCAAGCAATGTGCTTTCCTCAGAGAAGTCAAGAAGATTATGCTCCCAAGTGCTGTGACTTTGTCTTTGACTGCTCTCCAATAGCTTTATTCCCTTCTCACTATCTCTAGGTGACATGATCCCTGCATTCCCCTGAAGAGGGCTGATAACAGCCAGGTCCCAAGAAGCATGAACAAAAACCTTGAATTGCAAAGCTTTTTATAAATAAAATAAGATGTGCCTTTGTTTCCCAGATGTACATATAATAGGGAAGTCGGGTGGAGAAGGACTGTCACTGGAACTGGTACCTGGCTGCAAGTGAAGCAGATAGCAATAAATATCACCCAGACATATACATTCCAGCTCTAACCTTTCTCTGATTCTGTGAACAAAGCAGGGAAGGACAATGAGTTATTCTGGAGCAATAGAAGAAGCAGAATCTTGGGTATTCATTTTAATGTCATCTGGGTGGACTTTCTCCTTTTTGAGAGAAGGGTTCAGCATTTTATGTTGGATCCTCATTTTGTACACAAGTGGTAACTATTACCTTAAGAAGAATTGAATGAAATATTAGCCAATTTAAAACTGTGCTCTACAGAGAGATGTAGTTTATGGATGGCTGCTGTGCCAAGGCAATTTTAATATCTGAAAACCATCTGACAGCTTGGGACTAGAACACAGATATGTGAAGTACTGCTTGAGAGATGATCAATAACACTGCTCAGCTTTAATTTGGCCTGTGGTGCATATTCTGGCCAAAATCCCCTCAAACTTTTGTAACTTAATGTCTGAAATGTGGAAATAAAGGTTTTCATAGCATGAAGGGATATAGCCTGGAATTTCTTTTTCTAGGACTATTTAATCAACATCAGAAAAATAGAATTATTCAAATGTGCTTTACATTTACTATGTGGAGACTTGAGTATTATTCTGCTCAGGGACTCTAGCTCTGAAATCTGTCTGTGTTGCAGTCAGACATGATGGAAGGTTTTGTAAACATCCAAGCTAGCTTCACCAAATGCAGTTGGATATTGATATTGGCTTTCCAAGTACTTTCCTCAGGTCCCAAGTTGACTTATAGCCTGCACTAATCCACAAATTGCTGCAGAAGTACTCACTGCACAGCCAACTTTGCTATTATAAGCTAAACATGAATACACTTAGGCTGTGCTGAGGTCACATTTTCTGCTGAAGCATAAGCTTACTATAAAATAGTAATGATATGTTATTAAGAAAGTCCCTATACTGGACACAGAGCAGCCCAGCTCAGTGGACTCTACCAGTTCTCAGGGTGTTTGGAATGCCATCCAGAGATTGTATGTCTTGATCTTTATGTTCTGACTCTCATAAGGATTTTGCACAAATATAGCTGTTCATAATTCTAATGCAAGGCATGACTTTCATATTGCAAAATGAGAGAGTAAACTGTCCCAGTGCAGGTCTGTTCTGCACCAACACAGTGAATCTACAATCAGGATTGCAAAGGGAGAGATGTTTTTTTCTCAGGTTTTTTCTCAACAGTGCTCAAGCTATTTGTTTTGATGCTTCACTAACCAGTTCCAAAATTGGTTTTGAAGCTAAGGCTCTAGCTCAGATCTGTAAAACAGAGGCTGGGAGGAGTTACTGAGTGTGAAACTGGTTTGTGATTGTGGATGGCCAGAAGGATGTGAGAACTGACCCACGGAGAGAAAATCAGAGAGGGAAAATCAATTTGTTTGTGAATATCAGTTTCAGTGTTCACAGAATTAATGAAGCCTGCTTTCCAATGAGTGTATGTGTCATGGTTGATTGACTTTTTAACTAAATTATATCAAGGCTTCAACATGAACTCCATCCTTGTAAGACCCTGCTGAATCTAAACAGAGCACACTACCCGAATGGAGCCTGTCATGCTTTGTGAGGTAGGAACTAAGGCCAAAAAACTCTCCACTCTTTCCCTGCATAACTGATCACTGAGCCAATAAGAAATTTTCTGTGCTCCAATTCCTTATGAAAATAAGCTAAAAAATGGTAATTAGAACAGGCAAATACATTTCTGGTAAAACTCTGTTTACTACAGAGATCCCTGGGGTTATGTGTTGTGTCTGCTTCCATAACTCTTTGTCTCTTTGCACTATGCTGTACAATCTGCAGAAGGAACATTGTCTTCTGCTTGTCTGAATGGTATCCAGAATATTTTGGTTCCTAACACAATAATAACAATAATGATAATAATGAAGAATGTGGATGGATGGTAGACAGCAGGACTTGTCATCTGAAATCCTAGAACAAACGGATGTGAGGTATAGGCTATTGACCAGAACTGTATTCGATTTACAACCCTATGCACCAACAAGAAATCCATTACTTTTTGCAGGAGTTCTTCAGGGGGCTTTAAATTTCCACCTAAATTGCTGAAATCAGAATTTGACCCAGGTTGATAGATATTATAGGATCAGAAAGCAGAAATAAGAGAACAATAAATCATATACAAGAGGGCAGAAGGGAGTTCAGCCTCTCACTGGTGAATTTAAAAAAAAAAGTACTTTAAAGTAGGGTGTCTCCTTTGTATTATTTTTCATTAGATTATTTTTCTCTTAGTCTTTCTCCCAGTTTCATGCTGCCATGAAATTTATACCCATTTTTGTCTGCTACACTTAGAGAGGGGAATGGAGTACCAAAGGGCACAGGGGTAAAAGCCAAGGCAGCATCAATGTCACTGGAATGCCTGCATCATGAGGCAGACTAGGCAAACACAAACTTCTTGAACAGATTTGCCAAACATGAGGGGACATGTGCACTGGAGAGGGAAAGAGAGGGAGAATGGGCTATGCTGTACTGCTCTTTGGGCTATGTAATGACCTGTACAAAGTTCCAAGCACAGGATACTCTAAACTGGGAGGAGCTGGGAGGAGAGTGGGGTGGCTTTTTCCTGAGTATAGACAGCAGTTGGACATCCTTTCCAATTCAGGATATTCCATGATTCGATGAAACATCTTTATTGAATCACTCTAGAGCACATTACAATGCCCAAATTTCCTTCCTAGCATGTGAACAGGAATATCCCTGAAGTTCCTTCACAGGAAATGCAGATAATCAATGGGAGCTCTAAAACCCCAAATAATCCACTATTGAAACAATTTTCTCGGACCTTTCTGAAGTGAAACATGGAAATCTTTGCAGAGGCAGGATTTTGTCTATTAAAATCATGTTCGTGATGTGATTTGTTCTGTACTTTAAGCTCAGGGCAAAATCTTTTGGTTGATCAGTCTTTGCTTAGAAGAAGAAATTCTTTGCTTACTTTTCCTCCATGGAGAGGTAGAAGGGACAGTGGGGAACACATATACACAAAATTTTTCAAAAGCTAGCTAGCTGCTTCCAAAAGATTTTTTTTTTTTTTTACTTCCATTGGGGGGAAAAAAAGCTATAAAGCCTATTTGTTATTTTACCATGGGATTATTTTTTGAGAAGTTATAGAGCCAGCTGAGAAATACAACCAGTCTGCAGTAAAATGCAGTGTTGAGGCAATGTAGCATAGTTAAAAAGCTGTGAGAGTATAAAACCAGAGTAAAGAAAAGTACAGACCTTGCCTATTATGTATTTATAATGAACAAAAATTAATTCTGTTGTAGGTATCTATTTAATGGATATTCACAATGCACAGCTGTTCATTGTACCTTTGAGAGGATGATCTGTTTGTCTTCTCATTTGTAGCAGTGCACAGGAGCTCTGCAGCTCTGTGCATGTCAGGAGGGAGTATTCCTTGGTATACAGAATATTGAGTAGAACTTTTCTTGAAACAAAGTAGTAAAAACCTTCCTGATTCATTACTTCCTTAGTCTTAGATCACTTACATAACTTACTTCTTCATCTGTCTTTTTAATTATTCCTGCAAAGGGATTCTGCCCTGCCAACAATAAAACCAGGGAAAACTGCCATAGGAGAATAGTTAGACAGGTGGCTAGCCTCTGCTTTCAGGTTTTTGGATACTTTTTTACTTGATATTTTACCTTTGAGATTAGACTATCCCATTATTAGATCCTCTTAACGCTCCTATTTCTCTATCCATCATTGTCTTGTTACTCCTGTATCATTAGCAAAATTGCTTTTCCTAAAATTGAGCTGAGAGAATTTCTTGTGAGCTTGTGATTCATATGGGTTCAGCTGGAAGACCAGGCTTTTGGTCTGGAAGCTCTATGAGGCAGACTTTTTGTTTCAGGTCATTTGTGTGAGGTTGCCAGAGTCAGTAGTGAGTTGTAAGGATGATTCATATTACTCATGCTAATTGCTGTGACCACCTCAAGTTTGACATAAACAGCTGGTGTAATAGAGAGATCTACAACCTGGGTCTGGTTTCACATTAGCCAAAAGCCACAGAGGAATATGGCTGCTTAATGTTTTCCTAGAATATATTTCTAACCCAAAACTGTTGCCACAATGTGCACTAATACACAGTGTCCTCTTCTGCTATGGCAATGTGTTCTGATGTTGTCTGTCACTCCTTTGCTGTATTTGTTGCTAGCAATGGAAAAGTGCACACAGAGATCTATAGAGTTTGGCAGCACGTACCCGAATAGAAAAAATTCCTTTACAATCAATTTTGGATCACACATGCTACACTATATACGGTTACACCCTCTCTCTTCAGTCAAACAAAAACCTAAGTCAAGCTTTTATCAAGAGAAGAATGATACAGAAAATCTCATAGAAAATCGTATGAGATTGTATGATGGGGGATTTTTTTTGTATGAGATTCTCTCTTCTCTATTTTGTATGAGATAGAGAAGAGAGAGTGAATCTTATATGAAACTCTCATACAGAGAATGTCATACAAATGGTACATTCTCTCTGGTAAGTTTAATGACTCAAAAATAGGGAGAGTATCCTGACATAAGTAGAGAATATTACCTAAAAATCAGAAAATCAGCAAGGAAGCAATTGCATCTCTTCTCTGTACTTGTATCACAAGTGCCTATTCCAGGTTTTATAATGTGTTGACAGTCTGTTTTCTGCATAAGAACACATAGGTAGTTTAAATGTTTTCTGACTGATAAACTGACCTTTCAAAAACACATTTTCTTTGAAAAGTACCCACTCTTCTCAGGAAACCACATCTTTCCTTTGTGTTTTTATTTTTAATGGACCATCGTCCAACAGCTTACCTATTTATTCCTGGGGTTAAAAGGTATGAGGCATAGGACTTTGCTGATCCTTTGTAATCCACAAGCCTCTGCACAACAAATTTAACAAAAAAGTCTTTGGCTGTAATAAAGCTTTTTTTTTTTTTAAATCTTTTTAAAATCTGTATTCATCTCTGCTGGGGATTCTTTTTCCTGTATTAGGAAAAGAACTTGGCATATGTTAGAAACAGGATAATACAAAATTTTCCAGTTAGATCTTGCAGTGTTTTCTTATGTGGTTCTTGAGTGAATTGTAGTTCCCTCAAGTCTGGATTGTGGGACTGAGTTCTCTTCTGACCCTTCTGCTTTAGGATCCCTCTCTCAACACTGAGATGCTAACTTCACCCATGTACTACAGGCCCTTTAGTATACTAACTCCTCCTGACAACAAAGGTCTGTTACACAGTAATGATGCTGCTGTATTTATTATTATGTGCAACATAAGAGAAGAATCATCCTTTATTAGGTAATTTTACTTCTTTTTTAATGTTGTGACACCCTGTAGATTTCACCCAACTGGAAAAGATTTATTCTCAGAGTTAAAGGATAAACACTATTTTTGCACAATTAGTCTGGCCTCATCCAGGATGTGCCTCCCACTGCTATCCCTTGGAGACTGCTTGTGGAGATGAAAGGGTAGGTACAGGCTCAATCAGTTCTTGGCTCCTTCTTTTAGACTGCATAAGATAGGGTGGCTTAGTGAAGCAGATGCAGACTTTTCCAAGATGTGCTAAGTAGATGCTGCTGAGAGAACAATCAGCACATCTCCCAGCCATCCTTTCAACACCACCCCCAGAGCACAGCTCACCCTTTGTGAAGGTCTAGCCAGCTGAGGCTTTGCCAGGAACGGGAATTCTGCAGCTGCTTTGCGCTACTGAAGTCTCCAGCAAGACACCTGGCTGACCTCCTGCCTCAAGGTCCCTCTCTTAATCTATGCCACCAGATGCCAACCTGGAGACCAGAAAGAGAGGTAGAATTAGGAAAGAGAAATTCCATTTTGCTTGGAAAAAGGGAAGGAATGAATTCTTGCCAAATTTCCTTAAGTGTGTGTTACATGCAGAACACATGCTGGCTATAAAATATTGGCTTGCCAGGCCCATCATATGGCATGGCTCCTTCATTTATTTTATTCTAACAAACAAACAGTGTGAGAACAGACTGATGAGTCAGATCATGCTGACAGGCACATCTTCTGAAGGGGATGAACAACCAGGAGAGGCCTTGAGGATTTCAGACAATTTTTGATTAGGATTTAAGCCTCTGTGAACAAATGCTTTAAAATCTGCCTTCAAAATAATGGTTGATGCACTGGGGATATAAAGAAGAGTTAATGTCTCAGCAAGCACAGGGTGAAGGACAAGATGCTTACCGAGTCATTCGTTACATATTTCCTGCCTGCTGGGATACTCTGATGAACATAAAGCATATTGATGAGGGTTTTGCCAGAATGAAATGGAGAATGCTGTCCCCATAGAATAAGGAAAATCTCAGAGATGACACTGCCACATGTGCATTTTTCTGAACAAATGAAATAAACTGCAAGGTTCTGGTTTTCAAAATGGATCTACAAGACGCTAAAATCACAGAGTTCTAGACCTAGCTAGATGAATTTGCAGTCCCCACAGATCTTCATTTCAAGAGATCACCATACAACCTTTTCCTGTGGGACAGCATTTACTGAGGGACTCAATGATTCTGTGAACCTTCTCCCAGTGAAGGGGGTGACAAACAGGAGATGTAAATTTGCTTTGAGGGAAGGTGGGAAATAACCCCATGCACAGATAGTGATTTTGGTTTATGTCACCTGGAAAAAGCAGCTCATCCATGATGCATTTGCAACCGTGGATATATCTGGGGAAGCTGAGCTGGGCCCAATACTGAGCCTCTTTGTAAATCCCCAAGTGGATAAATACATGTGCAGGCAAATAGTGCAAATAGGCTGAGATTAAAATGAAAATAAGTTACAGAGATCTATGTCTGTACAAAATTGCATAGTATTGCTACCTCCTGTCTTTTGCAATTTCACCTATGAAACCTCAATATTCTCTTAAGATAGTTTCTCTTTTGATGATATTGTATAAACTGTTACAACTCTTGCATCCCTTTAGAATGTCTTCTGTCTAAATGACTACATCTCAAATCTTCTTATAAAAGGGACCTCACTGATGATATTTGTAGTGTAAAATGAAGCTAGTTTGTGTTTTTCACAATACAAACACTTTTCCTCATATTAATGCAGTGCAGTAAGTAAGAATCCTTGCAGAGCTGCATGGATGAAATGGATGTCCAGGATGATAACAGATGATACCTACCTTAGGAGATTTTGTCCTTTAAAAGAATGTATTAAACTCTATCTAGGAACATACTGGAACTGTCTCCAAAGTCTCATCATACATAAATATTTATTTATATGCAGCTTTATCTCATCAATACATTTCTATTACGACAGAAATAGTTTCTTCAAGGACACCTAAAGTTGAACAAGCCTATGGTACATACTTTTTCACTTTGTCCCTGTAGTCAATACAAAACACAAAATTATGCTGAAAAATCACATAGTATTTCCTAGCTTACATAACAAAATTTTAAGGAAAGCCCGGGAAAAAGAGCACTGGACCATTTAAGAAAAATAAAGAGCAGGAACATAGTACAAACAGCCTTTAAAAAAAAGAATATTCTCTCTTCTATTTTTTTGCAAGATACCCTTTATGTTTGTATCTCAGCACCATCTTCTAAGAGGAAAAATCCTTGGGCCTCCTGCTGTTACATTGTAGTGATGCTGATACTAAAGATTTAAACAGTCTTACATGAATGTAGGCTTTGAGCTACATTTCTCTTGGGAGGTACAAGGGAGCTAAGTGGAGGTAATAATCTCTGAGGGCAGCATGGATTGAAACTCATGAAGAGAAGGCTTCTTAGACCATGTTTCCCTTATTCTATATCCTTTAGTCATCCTTGTTACACTAGCCAAGACAAAATAACACCAGCCAGAAACTCTCAAAGTCAAGTCGAGTTGTAGAGGTGACAAAAGAGCCAACAGTCTTCCAGTGCACAAAAATGCTACTTCTGTCTATAAAGTGTCACAGGGATGAGTCATCTCATCATCTTCACATAGAAAATGACTAGGTTTGTAAAATATGCCAGCTAATCTACTGAAGTTTGATTTGATGGCAGTCAGCATAATCTATTACACATCACATTAATCCATTAATGAAAGCAACATCTGCAAGTCAGCTGGCTCTGCTTTGTTATCTATATTCAAAGACTGTGTTTCAGAGGAATGCCCAATAGAATGTGACTATTTATTGAGCCATAAGTGCTCTGTTCAGAATTTAAGCAATTGCTCATTAATAGTCTTCCATTGTATACTTTAATTGAGCTCTAAGTAGATGAGCAGTGGCACATCTATGTGGAGTGATTCAGCACTACTTTTCCAGCCACAATTTTAACCACACTGCTTAAATGATTGAAAATTTTCCTTTCATAAAGGATACAGGCACCTGTGTAATGTCTGCTGTAGCTGTTAGCTCCAGCTGCAGAACTCTTGGTTATAAGCAAACACATCTGAGCCATTTCAGTCAGGTAAATAGCATAATCCAAATGGCTGGGCTGTCTCCTGTGATTAAGTGGAGGAGATACAATTTGTGACTGAAATGGATGAAATACGCGGCTACTCCTTAACTTAAAGGGAGCATCTGGCACATTTGACTTGAATGGCTAAGAAGGTGGGCTGAAAATATTAGGCTTACCTCACCAAACATAAAAACATTTCATCAAACTGAATGTCTTTCAGAGGGAACAATGAAGAACAGGCACTTTCACAGAATGACTCAAGGTACAGATGTCTAAAATAGCTTGCATGGCTTGTGCACTAATAGCACTTCTTTCTGCCTTTTGACTACAAACAAATGTCATCTGACTAGCTTAGGTGTAAGTATCTCTTCTGTAGTTGTTTGAAATGAGTGGTAAGTATATGTACAGGCTGAAGGATGGTGTTAGGAGAAGTAGAGCGTTTGTTACTAGTGTCTGTCTTGGACCACTGGGCAGTGTTGCAACTGCATGAACTATAGATGTATGTGGTACGTGGCCTTTCCTTACACAAAAGCAATGTGATGGCCTGGCCCCATGGCCCTGCAAGCTGTCACCTTGGTCACAACACTGGTTTCACCTTGCAGTCAGACAGATTCCTCCCTTTACCATTTCTCCTGCCACTCTTGTGACACTGCTCTGCAGCTCGTGGTGACAGATTGCTTTCCTAAGCCCTCACAGAATGGGGTAGCTGCCACCACCCCTGCCTGTCCCCAAGCCCCCTACTTCTAACACAACCAAGCTGGAAGCCTTGCTTGTGGAGGCATGAAAGGGAGTTTTTCCCTTTCCCCTAGTGACCAGGAAATACAATTTCCACAGAAGAAACGACAGACCAAAATGCAGTAGTTCCTCCTTATCCCAGGCATGATTATCAGTTCCCCATCCCCACTCCTTTAGCAACATTTTCTAGATTTTCTGGTGCCTTGCCAAGAATTTTGCTGATAGAACCAAAATGCATCCACAGGGTCCATTTTCATTCTCCTTTTTCATCCTTCTTTCCCCCTCTTTCTCCCTCACATCCATTGCAGTGCTGGTATGCAAACTTTTCTTGGAAGACAATTATACAGCTCCAGCAAGACAACTAAGATAATTAAAAACATATATACACACAGTTTGCTTCTTACTGAGAAATGTTTATGGGAAGATAATAATATTCCTTGTTGGCACAATTAATGCAGTTAGAAAAAATACAGACACTTTTGGGCAGGGCACATAGTTCTTTCTCAGAGCTGCTGTTTAGCTTACATTATTATTGATGATTTAATAGTAAGAGGAAAACCTCCAGAGGTTTTATCATTAGTCTCTTCTCCAGGATTCCACACCCAATGACTTTAAGAAATAATCAGTGATGGCCTGCCTGCACCTCCCAAGGTGCATACAAAGATAATTTACAGGTCCCCCAAAAACTCACATCTATTTCTTGTCTTGCTTCCTCTCCCCCTAATCTGCTATGTGTTAGCACAAAAAAAGAATCAATGGTTTAATTTAGGCTTTAAGACATTCTTTCATAAATTCATAATTTAATGTTAATTTCAGGAATGAAAGAAATGCAGAATAATATTTTTCATCTGTAAGTTTCAGGTAGAAAGATCTCAGGCTGATACGCAGCTAGTGTAAATTAATAGAGTTAAGAAGTGAAGTCTGCATGAAGTTCTGTACACTTCCACTATACATATAGGTTTGGGTTTTTTTGAATTTTTCTAATTTCCCTCTGCCCTCCTATTTGTAGGGTACTGTGTATATTTTACAGGGTCTGAATATGGACTCAGCTGTGAAATTTTGTGGACAATGACAAACACTCATTTACACAGATAACCCTGTGGGATTACTCAGCCTAAACATTCACCAGCAAGGGTATGGGTTTATTCTGATAGTACAAGAATCCATCAGTGGGTCTTTGATGTTGCTTTGGCCCCAGTTTGATGTTTCCCTATAGTATTGAAGTAGTGCTGTGGCTTTCAAATTTTTGTGGTGGGGAAATCAGGAACAAAGTCAACATTATGAACAGGAACTTAATCAGACACCTATACACAAAAATGACAAAGGAAGGGAAAGAGAGGCAAAAGCAGAGATATTCTCTCATTTTACACCTTCTTCCTATTCTGCATTGCCTTGTCTGCTCTGTTTTCCTTTTGTCTCCCAATGATTTCCACTTACATTCTCTCTTCCTGAGTAACCTCAAGGCCAATGTGGAAAGCTAATGCAGAACTGATGTGCTACACACAACCACAATTCCTTGTCCTGGTGTACTCTGCCTTTCTCCCACACAGGGATGACTTGCCTGTCTGTTCCATGTGTCCTTTGAGCATTAACCCATGTATGTCCTCATTTCATGACCATAAATTGTGCTAATAAAAATCCACATTTATAAACGAGGAAACAAAGATTAAAGGCTCTTACTTTCACTCACTTAGATAATGACTATGTCCTGTGGCTTGGGAATGCTCCCAGAATTCCCAAGAGTTTTGGTGCCTGCCCTAGCCAAGGTTCAGCTCCACGGTAGGATGAGGTCCAGGTGTCTACAATATTTTCCACTTAGGATCACTCAGTACACAGTGTAAACAATTGTGTAGGCTTGAAATGAGTCATGATGTTCTCCAAAAGCTTCTTGGTGTATGCAAGTGGAGTACAAGAACCAGGTTGCAAGGTGCCCCACAGATTGCACCCATCCTTCAGAACAGTCATTGCCCCTATGGGATAATGACAGAACCTTCCAGTTCAGAGCTCTGTTCTTCTGTGTCTAGTCTGCACTGGCCTGCTCTCAGAGGCTCTGAGTAGCTGTTTTGTAGATGTGAGCTGCAGTAAGAAATGGTCAGTTCTGTTCCCAGTCACTCCTAGTGGTCTGTAGCTGAGTCCAGCCACAAAGGAACCCAGAGCTTTTTCTGGCTGTTCATACTTTGGAGTCACAGAATCATTAAGATTGGAAGAGACCTCTAAGATCATCAAGTCCAACTGCCAACCTACCACCACCATGCCACTAAACCCTGTCCCTAAGTACCACATCTATGCACTCGTAAACACCTCCAGGGATGGTGACTCCACCACTGCCCTGAGCAGCCTGTGCCAATGCCTAACAACTCTTTCGGTGAAGAATTTTTTCCTAATATACAATCTAAACTTCCCCTGGTGCAACCTGAGGCCATCTCCTCTTGTCTTCTCACTGCTAACATGGGAGAAGAGACTGACCCCTATCTCTCCCCAGTCTCCTTTTGGGTAGCTGTAGGTCTCCTCTGAGCCTCCTCTTCTTCAGACTAAACAACCCCAGTTCCCTCAGCCTATTTGTTTTATGATTTCCAGAAGTCTGAAAATGGCAAAAGCATGGAGACAGTACAGATATCAGATTCACCTCCTGTAACATCAATGGATTTCTTTACTTCCCAAAATTCTTTACCTTGCTTTCAGCAAACCTCCTAATAGCTGCATTCACAGCACAATTACATGAATTCCCTGAGCAGCATCTGGGACATGTGTTGAATAAAGCAGATGTCTTTTGAAACATGGGGTGTTACAGAGCAATTAAGACTAGTGTAGACACACAAATGTAAAAGCAGAAAATGGGAAAATGAAATCATACCTTTGGCATTTGTTGATTTCCAAGTTTTTGATTTGGCAGTTTATGCTGAAGAGTTGTTTCTCTGTGAGGATTTGAGTCTAGTATAATTCCCTCCATTGTTTTCTAAGGAACTATTAGGAAGCCTAGCAACACATCAGCACCTATCATCATCTGGGCTTGAACTCTCCAAAGAAACTGCTGCAATCCAATATGAAGACTAACCAAAGGTGGAACTGTCACCCTGCACCCTCCTGGGCTGCTGAGTTGCCTGCTCCTGGAGAGTGTGACTCTGCTGGGCTGCTTCACCTGATAATGTTTGCTTGGTGGGTTTGTGGACCCTGAGACAGACTGAAACATTTGTTTTCAGCTACTCTTTGGCGTGAGTTGGGCTCACAATGAAAACAAGATAACTGGATTGGTTTTTTTATTTTTTTTTTTATATTAAGTGCCACCTTAACCTGAAAAAAAAATTTCACAAGGTGTTTCTTGAGCCCAGAGGCATCTTACTTGCTAGTTTTGAAAGATTTTGAAAGATTTGCCTAATGCTGGCAGCAGGCTTTTCTCCAGAAAATGTCCCAAGAATCTTTTTGAACAGTCTCCAGTTGTCTGGGACCCCTCTGGTTAACCAGGACTGCTGATAAATTACTAAAGTGACTTGGCAATATCTTCTGTCAGCTCTCTTAGTATCCTTAGTATCAGAGGAACTGTCCCAATCTCAACCTTTTGAACCTTTTGATTGACTTCCCAACTTTACTATGTACCTATCTGATCACGACAACTTGCCTGATGATCCAGACTTTTGGTTGAAGGTAGCTGCTATCTCCTCCCTTGGGTACTGCAGGAGGCTCCTACCGTGCTAGCTGTGTTGTCAGCCTCGGCTCCCTGGTCCTCAGGGAGCAGCCAGATCTAACTACTCCCTGATAGCATGTTGGTCAAGTTGTGGTATTTGAAATGGGGTAAATAACAACAAAAATTTCATTTTACAAGATTGGGGGTTCTTTTCTTTATGAGAGAACTATTTGAAGTTAGGGATTTGAAAGTACATTTTCAATCACAGTTTTTTGTGTCAGTACTGTGAAGTTATAATTACAACAAGAGCAATTGTTGCATAAATCCTATTATACAAGAGCTCATTTGAGCCAATTAATTGAAGAAAACGGTTGAGTTTAAGAATCAGAGCTTCTGTTATGAAGACCTAACCAGCAAAATGTTCAGAGTTTCTCTGTTTACTTTCTGCTTACATAGTAGTTTGGGCACAATAAGAACCTAAAATAGTAAAGATAGTAAAACTACTTGGTCATTATCAAAGTAGGTCAGATTTCAGCTGGCAACTTCACCTTGTCTCTCCAGTCACCTGTTCCCCAATGTTGGTAGAATACTACCAGCTTTCTCTTCAAGCTAAAACTGAGTCTCAGCACTGCCAGATTCTCACTATCCAAACAGCATTGCTAGGTCAGCTCTGAAGCCCACCCTGCAGCTGTCACTGCTGACAGTTGGCATGAGAGATCCAATTGGTTTTAGTTGTTTTATGCTGTGAGAGGTACAGAAAGAGAGCAACACACCACTGATCAGAGTTTGCCTGCCCTTCCTCAAAAGGCATCGAGATTCATCTTTTTAGAAGGTGAAGGTACAATTTTAATAACATCTTGCAGCTAAAGAAACTCCACAGTTAGCTACAGAGTGGTGGCTGTTTATCAGTCCTGCTCCCTCTCTCTTCTCTAGCTTTTGGCAAGATCACTATCTTCTTACAGTGATGAAAGAGAATATTAAGTACATACATCAAAATGAAAGACATGATAAGTCGTTTTTTATCTTACTGTTTACTAAGACTCTTCATCCTTGATTTATTAAGAGTGGTGCTTTTAATTGATAGTAGGGAAAATTAAAGCTCTGTCGTAATAGATTATATCAATATCTCCTTGTATCCAAGACTAAAACCTAAAAACCAATTATTTACTTCTTGTAAGGAACATTACACTGCATGTTTTCACATGGCAAGGCAGTCCCTTAGGTTGCACTTGCAATCTTGGAGTGGCAGCTCAGAATTATGGGCTGGCAATCCAGATGTGCTGATACAATTTCATATAGAAATTTAAGAATTTGGCAGGCTGGTGAAAGACTGTTATTAAAAAGACTGAGACAATTTTCAGGCAGATATGCAGATAAGCAGGTGAAATTCTGCAGTCTGGCTCTCTACATCATTACAGGAGCAATCCCAGTTCTTTCTGGTAACACTTCCCCTCTTCTCCCCTCAGATTTTAAGTCTAGAATCTGTCAGTAAGAATAGTGCAGTAAGAACAGGGTTTGCAGATGTTTGGAAAAACAAGGTCCAAGGTACTCAGGTATTCAAAGATTTGTGTTGACATCCAACAGCAGTCAAACAAAGTTCAGAGAGCTGGACCTGTGTTTCACATGTGCAGCCCTCTCACTTTTACAAAAATGGCCAATACTTCCACCCATACTCACCTTTAGGATGCAATAAAATTACCTTGTGTTTTCCAGGTTCGTTGCACTGTGCCTGGAGCTCATGTGAACTTGACTTGTTCAGTGTCCAGCCTTGGATGATAGCTGGCTAATTTATGTTTTTGGATAAGACCAAGGTGATTCTCGTGGGCCTACTAAATCTTTAGGCAAAGTGCTGAAAGTATTGCCTGTTCCCTGGAAGACTGGGGAAAATTTGTACCTCCCATTCAAAGAACGTTAGATGATATTGTGTGAAGTCACCTTAAATATTCATTCAGTTATTCTCATTTTTATCACTTCCATGAGGCCCTGCCATTGAGGTCAGAGAGCTTCTGCATCAACCTTGGAGGCTGACACTCGCTTTTATATTCACACTGAGAAGGAATTTCTTTGTGGGCATTACCATGGGGCTTTGCTGGACACATGGAAACAAAGGAATACAGTGAGAGCTCAGCCTCAAAGCAGTTATTATTCCTCCATTCACTTCAAGGAGTAGCAATCTGCATTATACTGGATGTTTTTCCTTTGCTTCATTAGATACAGATAGTTCTTAAGAAAAATTCAACACTGATGCTGAAGCAGATTTCTCTCCTATTACTGAGTTCTTATTGACTGGCAGTATCACCACAGGAGGAATGAATATATGGTTGCCAGTGAAAGTGACCTATTCACACAAATAGAGCAAGCAGGGTTAGAAGTGAGATCCTCAATCATCAAGTCTGCTACGTTGCTGTTACAGAAAACCATGTCATCTAAAGACAGATGTGCAGTGCAGCAAAGAGGGCACAGTCCTGCTGATGATTTTACCTGTGTCAGTGACTTAGAAAGCCAGACTGGTTTCTAGTGTACTTGCTGTCATCGAGAAAGGGAGTTAAAATATTTTTGGCACAGTGGCTTCTGCTACAGTATCTTCTTGCAGAAGCAGAGGTTGCACCTTGACCCTTTGCATTTCCCATCAGGGGCAACTTGGTGGATGTTCAGTTCTTTTCTCTACTAGCATCACTCTTTAGCTTCAGTGGCTATCTACTCTTCTAGGAGCTCAAGGGGTGACTAGAATCAAGTGAAAGAGAAGGACATTTCCAGCAAATCTCAAACGTGACTTTTTTGGGGCAGGTGTCAGTGTTACAGGGCTGCTCTTGTAAGTGTTCATACATCATGATATCTGAGTTATTAGCCATTTTACATGTCCACTGATTAAAGTAGGTATGGTAACAGCTTATTAAGGCTGGCTTTTAATGAACTGGTAGGCAGGTCGCAGTGGAGAGGAGTGCAATAATTAAACAGTTCTAAGAACAAGTACTTATGATAGAGGGATGTCCAATAAGAGCAGGTTGGTCACAGAATCCTTGAGGTTTGTTATAAATTGATTGTAGCATTACCACAGCCAAAACTGAAAAAACAAACACTTCCAAAAGAGCAGACTACATCAAAACACATCTTTATGAAAATTGTGTGCTGACAGAAACAACGCATGAACTTCCATGCAATTTCCCCTTTTGATCTTTCAGCTTTTAAAAGACATGTGTTTACACATTCTGCCTTTTACCAGTGATTTCTTACACTTACTGACAATAAGACATAACTTATGTGTCCCCATCTGCCTTGTCTTTGCTTTTGTATTTCTTTTTGCCATTGTGTTTGAAGTGGAATAATATTCACTGGCATAGATTTTTTGTTTCTTGTGATTACTCCCCAATCATTCTGAAATGTTCTTTGTTTGTGTTGTTTCTTTGGTTTGTTTGGGTTTGATCTCTGCTGGGGAACAGGGCATTCTTTGCTGTGCTGTCCTGAAAATAATTGCATTTGCAGTGATTGTTTTCTAATAACAGTCCTATAGAATAAGTGCTCTGGGGGCAAATTCAGCTTTACTTATACGAACAAAAGAATTTTACCTGAATAATAATTGAGTAAGGACTTTGTGTTGGGTCATTGTTTGCAAAATATTTATACAGCCCATGACAGCTGCTACATATCTTCACTAAAATAAAGAGCAACCATCATGTCAAAAAGGCAACTACATTATCATCCCACTTGGGCAGCATTGTGCCTTAGTTTGGACAGGAGGCTTTCACAGAGATTTGTGAGAGCTGATGGCTCAGACAGAGGAGAGATATCTAGAGTAAATGTCATTGTGTAAGATATGCTTTTTTCTTTCCTTTTTTTTTTTTTTTTTTTTGTATTAAGAGTCCCAGTTGATTGAGGGCTAGGTTGTGATTGTGACGCTTCGGAGGACAAACAGACATTAAAGCCCAATTATACATCTGAATTTTAGTGTGATTCAGGGGAGCTTGAGAAGCATGCATGTAGAGGAATAACTCTTAAAAAAAAAGAGGATAAATAATCCCAATAAAAATAGAAGTGTGCAAGTTCTGCAGAGAAGTTGAGCAATTGGCAATACTGAAGATCTACTTGCTTTCCCCAAAGTATGTTTTGTGCTGGGAAGATTCAAGCTCATAGAAAGCTAATGAGAACGAATAGGAGTATTTTAACTGGGGCCTCAGCAATTATTTTGGCTTTGAAGAATACCCAGTGATTATCTGGCATTCAAGGTGTTCCACAAGTTGATCTTGCAGTGCTACTTTTTCTGATGTTCATTTCCAACACAGTTCATAGCAGTTCAGCCAAAGGCTTTCCCCTGATATTAATGGTGGGTCTAAGCAGGTAAATCCTGTATAGAACAAAGACATTATCATCCTCCAACTCCTTTTTATTCTTATGCTACAATTACTATTCAAAGTAATATTTTCTATGGTGTAATCTTAATTTTTAATTTACACTTTGAAGAATATTGAATATTATTTTCCCAAGTTTTCTCTCCTTACCTGCAAATATCTAAAACACAGGCTCTGTCATTAATAATTTATGTCATTCCAGTGCAACAGTGTAATTCTTCTAATATAGCTTGTGGGTTTAATTCCTGCTTTCTTTATTTCAATTATAAGCATATAGGTTAAGAACTATAAAAAGTTACTTGAAAAATAGTTTTTGCTTCTGTGAGAAACCAATAATTAAGCACTGAGTATTACATATCTGGAGAATTACTACTGTGATGTGCTGTAAAATAAAATAAGTAAAGATCAAATATTCTGGTTTTGAATACGTGAAATAAACCCCATGTAAACAGAGCTGCCAGGGCTCAGTTCTTCAGGTGGTGTCAATTTATTTGGACTACTACAGTTATTTAATTCTACACCATGTGGAGACAGAATAACATCACTCTCTTCAGCAGCAGTTGTCAAATTAATAAGCACACATGTGCATATATATTAAATACGTTGCATCCCTACATTTACATTGCAGTTTGAGTGTGATTGTAATAGCAGTTGAGTGCTAATAGACACTTCAGTGACAAACCCATTCTGAATGCAATACATTGATCATTACTCTGACATCTACTAACTGATCTGCATGCACATCCAAGACTCTGAGATACCATATTATAAGGATTAATGTGTCATCACCACTGTTTATTAAGGTGCAGTGTCTTGTTCAGGTTATCAAAAACCCAGAAAGAATTATAACATAGTACATCATTAACGTTTAATGTCAACCATAGTCTGTGTCTTTTCCTCTCAATAAATCTGGCCAGTCCTTTTATTTTTCTTCTACCACCATTTATGTGTGTTTTTCTCCCCCTTCCTCACTTCAAAAATCTGATTCTAGAATGGAGTTATAGTCTGTAATGAAAGAGCTGCTGCTTTTGATCCTCTTATAAGGTAACTCTGATTAATATTCATGGTTGTTCTAGAAAAAGGAAGAGGACAGAACATATCTCTACTTTTAGGATAAACAATCAAATGCTTAGGTATGCCTTACTCAAGTTAATCTTCCACTGACATAATTTACTACAAAATAGATTAAACAAACACAGAGGAAGAGTATGAGGGCCGGATTCAATGTTACTTGTTTACCCTGGCATCATTTCTTAATACAGTGGTCAGAGCCTTGCTGATGCTCATCTACTGATGTTCACCAGCCTGCTGGGTTTGGGCCCCAAGCAGTATGAAGTGTGACTGTAAATTCCCTTAACTGGAACCAAGGTCTTCTATGGTTTCTCTGGAACTTTTCCTTTAGTTGTCAGTCCTACACAGAGCTGAGGTCCTGAATTCAACCTTTTTTAGCTCCCAAATCCAGTCATAACTCCTGGAGAGTCCTCAGGATTAAAAGCATCTTTCTTTTACTGCTTCCTCCTCTGTTTTACAGCTCATGTTGTCAACAGGTTCTTAAATCATATAATACAGAAGATTTCTAATGATTTTTAACAGGTTTATTCTTTGATTTAGATGAAGTGAGACACAAAGGTCAATTAAAATAACAAAATTCTGTTTGCCTCTCAGTTTCCTTACTGTTATGGACCACTCTCTAGGTTACTGTTGGAGTAATTTTTAGGGTCAGTATTCCTCAAAGAGAAGTGCCTGTTAAGGGACATTTCCCTTCTCTAAGGACATTATATATCTCCTCATATGCATCCCCAAGCTTAAAAGAAAACCCAGTACATGAGTACTTTTATAGCAGAGCATACGAGGGTACAAATTCTGTCTTGGGTGAAGAGGACTCCAGTTGGAATAGCATAATATTGAGGTGCAGCCATAGCCTATTGTCAGTAATGTCTAAGTGTAATCAATTCTCCTCAAATCTCTTGCATCCTGTAAAAGAATAGGAAAAGTTTTAGCTCTACACACAAACTGGTTTCAGGAAATAAACAGGTTTTGAAATTCGAAGAAATACTTGGAAACACATTAATCTATCATATGACTTATACTGCAGCATCCTGAAGAAGAAAATATGCACCTCAACAAGAGGTTAAAATACACTGTTCCTCAAATTTTGTCTTTTTTTTTTTTTTTTTTTTAATTAAATATTGTAATATGTTCTGCAATTATTTCTGGTGAGTTTTGACCATCTCTCTACCTGGTCAATTACTAGTCACTGAATAATTTATTCAAAGATTAATGGCAAAACAGATCAAATAAATTATGCAATGATATTTTTTTTTCAATGTAGTCATCTGGTCCTAAAACCTATTACATGCTTTCACTTATAATATGTTTGGTTCTTTATATAATAATTTAACAAGCACTGCGAGTTACAGAGCTAAAATTTTATCGAATGCTTGTGGGGACATCATAAACCTCAGAAATGTGAGGAGAGATACAAGTATTTCAAACTGGAGTCATAGCCCTATAACTCAAAGCACACTTGTGTTTTAATTAATACTGGGATGTGGTATAACAGTAAATCTCTCTTTTTCACTATGCCCCCTTATCCCTCCTCTTTCTACTTCAATCTTCCTCTGCATAACCTCTTCTTTTCCTCCTAGTCCTGGGTCTCCAAGTTCACCTTCTCAGCAGCCACCAGACATATAAATATTTCTCCCCCATCCCTCAGACTTGCAATTTTTTTTCAGTGAGCCTGGCTGACTTTTACCTCAGCTAATAAACATATGATTTTTAAAAATTGAAGGTAGCTGGTGTTTTGCTGTCTTTCAAAAAAAGAATATTTTCTCCTCTCTCTAAATAATTGTAAGTTTCTGAATATCTGTCGTTTTATTCCTAACAGTCCAAGAAACATTGCCAACCTCAGGTTTTGAGTGTTTACATTGTCATTGTGCTCACAGAATTGTTAACAAAGATTAGAAAGGAAATCATGTTTCCTGAAGCACACTAGCTAAAAAAGAGAACTTGGTTCAACCACACGAAATAGACCTGTCCTGAACATATCAAGAAAAGCACTTTGACATTATTGACTTTTGAAAGAGTGCACTAGACCTTTCCTCTCCTAGTCCTGTGTTTTTCCAAAAGTGGTTTTAATACTGTTTTGTGGCACTCCCTAATTATCCTTCTCCTGCCCCTTTTCCCCAGCCATTAAAACCCAGGGGAGCTTCAGCACCCTTTTCTAGCAGGCTGAGGCCAAACCTGCTGGGGAACCAGCATGTGGTCTCTTGACCACAAGTACAGTGCCTCAGGCACAGAAGACAATTCTTCCTAAACTTAAAAAGTCACTTCAATTTTCCTTC
Organism: Bucco capensis; assembly: GCA_013396975.1. Lineage (NCBI taxonomy): Eukaryota > Metazoa > Chordata > Aves > Piciformes > Bucconidae > Bucco > Bucco capensis. The sequence continues at coordinate 38,846 of VWZO01012532.1, forward strand.
AAAAAAGAGGACTTTCTAGAGATTAGAACTGCCAGAACAGTTTAGAAAATGTGTTCTTTGTACATTGAGTTTAACCACTAGCTGGAGTACTGCAGACACTATGATGTGATTGCTTCTCATGGTTTTTTGCTGAGCTCATTTCATAAAAGGCTGTTTGTATTTTGTGCTGTTACTTTGAGAGGGTGTCAAGTTGATAAAAATAACATCTCAGGTTTCTCTCCTTTGTAGCTTTTCAGTTAGGAGAATTCCTCTTTTAATTAGCAGATCCCAGCAATACCCAAGCTCCTGTCAGAGAGTGGCAGTCCCTTAATATAACTCAGCTTCCAGATTAATAAAATTATTGGTTCTAATGAAGTTTATCTCCTCTTTCATTCTTCAGTATTCCAGTTTTGCTTGCAGTGTTGAGTGCTTGGAAAGTGGCAGACATTTTCCTCTTGCCTGTTCTTAAGGAATGATATATTTCCTTCAAAGAAACCTGAGCTCTGTCTGAGCATTGGCCAGTGTAGGTAAATGTAGAGATAAAAGAGTTTTGGCTAATGAAACTGGACTAGACAGAGGACAATGTTTTGATCTAAGCTGGACTTAACTTGAATGGTTTTGAACCAGATGGACTCTCAAGGCCTTTTCCAAACTGAGCTGCTCTATGAGTCTATGATTCTCTCCTCTGCTAAGTGAATTGCTTCCTCTCAATGACAGCACTCATGGAACTGTATGAACTCCAATTCTTCCATTGCAGATGAAGCTTACAGGTAGAGCACCACTCTGCTTTGGAAATACATAAAAAGCAGATACTCCATTGTTTAAAGAATGTGAAAACAGATCTTTGTGCCATCAGTATAAGAGAATATGAATAAAGTTCCTTGCATTTTTAATATAAAAGAATAAATCAACAGTACTTCACTTTCTGAAGAACAAGGTCCAGTAAACTGAATAGTAGCAATACTGACTGAAAGGACAAGAAGACATATATATATATGTCACAGGGCTCTGACAACATTTTATCTGTTCCTCTGTCCTGCCTTTACTCTGCCAGAGCAAGAAAGACTTTAAAGAGGAAAACTATAGCAAATCGATTTTCAAGCTTTAAACGACAGCAGCGGGTCTTGTTAGCACAGTGCACTCCAGGATAACTATTCCTACCTTTAACAATTTGTGGTGGTTGAAATTTTTAAAAATAGTCAGAAGGAAGGGTGTTGTACATTGTGATATCAAAGTTCTGATGCCCCAGGCACTGTGAGAGTAAGTTCCAGCTGCAAACATGTGAACTTTAATTCTTCTGAAGCTATTTTATCTTCTAACAGAGTTTTGTTCCCTTCATGTCCCTTTGTTCAGCTTTTTTAAAGTCCCTTTCCTGTCATATGAAATGCAATTTCACAAACTGACTGGCAGCAAATATTGAATCCTAAGGCTCTTCCACCCAGAAAGACAAAAATAAAGTGAAACATTCACCCCCAAAGCTCCTAAACTGCCATAAAAAGGTTTTGACTGTGGCAGCTGGCTCTCATCTATTGTACTTTTAAAATAGTATGCCAAGTTATTTTCTTAAAAGGGCAAGGAAGCTATCAGGCATTTTAACCTTCTTGGCAAGGTAAAATCTGTTGCCATTCCCTGATGCTTTGAGTGAAATCGTGTGTACCATCCAGCAGTGGATGGGGTAATTGAGAGAAGGCCAGGACCATAGGGCTGGCTGTTCCTGTGAACCTCCAACCATGGCTTCTGGCTAGGCAATCCTGCCTGGCTTGTCCAAACAACAAAGCTACAGTGCAGGGGTTGAATTGTGATGTGTCATCCAGTTTTGGTGACAGCTGTGAAGCATTGTCCTGTTACCATGAAGTCATGTTAATATCATTGTCAGAAAAAGGACACACCTTCACTGGTAAAATTCCTGAACAAAATGAAGTCCAAAAAAACCTCACCCCAAATATTTAAGTGTTAGCAGCATTTCAGCTGTTGAAGAGTTCAGGAACAGAAAGAGTTATTTTTTCTAGTAAAACTAAGTTGCAAATAAATTGAGAAAAGATTCACAGATAAATTAAGACAATTGGACATCAGTGGGTGACCAGACTCCTCAAAGCCCCTTCTCAAGACCAGACTTGCCATTCATCCGTGTTATGACCTCACGAGTCTCTATTAAGTGGTTGCCTCAGTCCAAGACCCAGAGAGCTCTTAAGGCACAGAGCTGAAGTTCCTCTCAGCTCCTTAGAAAGGGCTTTTTGCTCACTAAGACAAGGCAATCCAGCCTAGGCAGATCTGAATGTGTTGTCTGCCACAACTAGCAGATTTCTTAAACTGTGCAAAAACTTTCAGACTGAGTGCAGGCACAGGCTGAAACCACGTGGCCATGGAGTCCTCAAGCTCATATTGTTTCTTGGAAGTGTAGTTATAGGTTAAGGATACAAAGTGTAGCATCCTTGAAGCAATCTCTTCAGAGCCAGCATGAGAAAGGAGCTATTAGACCATGCATCTGCAGTCACTGAAGAAATTACTCTAAGGGATTATTACTTAGAAGTTCATTATCAGAGACTGTGACTTGGTCCAACAGCATTAAACCATGGTCACAGCTGATTCCTCAGATTGGTCTAATGGGAACAGACAGCAGTAAAGCTGTAAGACTATGATGCACTCAGAGAGGATCCAAGTAGGGAGTGAATAGGAGGAGCAAAAGTGTGACATTTGCATAAACACTCAATTAGAAAAAACGGTAAATATTAAGTGGGATCCATACAAAGGAAGTAAAATAGCAATCCAAGAGATTTGTGTTTCAGTTAAGAACTCTGCAAATTGCTCTATTAATGTTAAATTGGGGTGAAAATAGATCTCATGCATAGTAATGAAGCTGAAGTTTAGCCTGCAGAGTTAAATGGGCAAGCCTGTCATTCCCTGTTAGCACAGGCGGAAATCAGGAGGGACAAAAGATGGATAGACAAAATGATAGTACTGGCAGACAAAAGCTGTGGCGTGCTGTCCACCAGAAATCCAATCTCTGCTGAGCAAACTCGTCACTGACTTGCTCTGAAAAGCTCACAAATTCCCTGCCTTTCACCTTTTGGATGGGATGAAAGACATTCTGGCCAATCGCCAACTTCTGATTTTAGTGTTTTATCTAGGAGTGTGATAGCAATTCAGCCAGGCAGAGATAACGATTTTGTGTGGATCCAGAAGAGAATCTTTATATTTTTCCTGGATATTTCTCAGTTGACCCTAACTAATCTCTTCTTACTGGATCTGCACCCCTAGAAACCTTTCTTTAAAAAAAATCTTCTCACCAAAGGAAACTATCTAGACTGTCAGAGACTGGACAGATAGTCACTGAAAAGAAAAGAACAGTCTTTCCTGGTCAGTGGAAATTCATGAAAGCTTCTTGAAAACCTTACAACAACATGTCCTTTTGGAACAGCAATGCACAGAGCACATGGGGCCAGACCTGGCCATCCTCATCAGGGACTCCCTGGAGAACATGACGGGTTTTGCTGCATATTTGGCTGGACTTTTCCTATTCCTCCTCAGACCCTTCTGCTGCCCAGAGCCGACATGTGGTCGGCATAAGAAGAGACAGCCACTTTTTACCACAGAGGATCATCCCCAAGTAGTCCCCTAGTCACAGGCTCAGGCTGTGTCAGTGATGAGCTGCCTGGACCAGCAACAAGGGCAGAGGGGCAAAAGCAGTTGAGCACTGCCTCTTACTGGTGCCTGAGGGTGAAGGGAAGGAGAGAGCTTTAGACCCTCTGAAGAGGCTAGGAGGGACCCGGGATTAAGTATCTGATGTTTGAATGCACTTCATTTTACTCTATGTTTTTAGCCCTGAGGGTGGCTGTGGGAGTTGCACTCCTTGACTTCTGTTTTTGCTTTGAACTTTTTCTCAAACCTCAGTGTGAGCTGGAAATACTGGAGCTCAGTTGTTTTTCCATGAACAGGAAGACACCCTCATCCCCTGCTCCAGTTTCACACATCTTGTACACAAAACCATTGATTAAGTTTTTATAAAGCTGGGGACAGTATCTCTACACATTTCCTAACTTCCACAAATCACCAGTGGAGCAAAACCCAGCAAGCGTTGTGCTCCAGAGGCACTATTTTCTATTGACTTTGTAAACAACCATCTGCAGGAGGCTGACTGCAGGCTTTTTCTGGCACACAGAGCAGAAAAGGGTTCCTCATCAAACATCCACCATTTCTCTGCATAATATGCCTTGATTTGTCTTAGAGGCAATTCCTACCTGTTCTCTGCTTTGTGCAGGCAGATAGAGAGTTTAATCACCAACTGGTCGAACTGTGCAGAATTTTGAATCTCTTATACATGGCAGAGTTCACATCCTTTTGTACAAAACTCTGCCCTTACTCTTCCTCTATCTGCTTCTCCTCAATCACCTGCTGTGCAAGGTCAGATGAAATTATAAAGCAACACATCAAAATAAATCTGCTGTTTAAGTGGCAAAACAACCAGATTTTGATTTTGAGTGAATATAGAGCAAGTCTTATGCTTAGCAATTAATTTGCGTATTCATCTTTTGTTATGCTGGTCTGGATATCTGAACAGGTTATATAAGTTATTAAATGTTACTTTCCTCCCAAACTTCATGCCTCATTCCTGCACTTCTACTGATGTGCTGTATTTTCCTGACCTTGTATTTAGAAGTGACAGAATATGAATATTAAATTTGTATGACCTTTACCATCCGCAAACACAGATTAGGCTCATGTTCTTTGCACTGGCATTTGAAATGAGTTATTTGGTCTGCACTGACAACTGTGTAGGGGAGTGATAAGGCAACAGTGCAGTATTGATGTGAAAATAGGCATAATAATCTTCTTAAAAAAGACTTCAGAAAAAAAAATAGAGCAGATAGCAACTCAGTCTCCTTGAGATCATGGTTTAGGTTCTTTTCCTTCCTGAAGTGGTGTTTGGGAGCCATAATCCCTGGCTTTGTTTTCAAGTCCAAAAAGGATGTATAATAAAAGAAAATAAGAGGTCAGCTAATAGGAAATCACCCCCGGAGAAAGCTCTAAATACATGTAATTGTATGCAGACACATCAGCAGACAGTTAGATTTGTTTTAACTAGCCAGATGGAAACTGTTGGAGGGACTGTGTGTGTGTGTTGTTCATGCTGTCTCTCAACAAGGAAGGACTATTGCAGCATTATAACTGCAGCTTTCAAGTTAGTAGATGTCTCTTGCAGCTCTTCATGATGTTCAAGCAATTTACTGACCTTTCAGCTACTACATTTAGTTTTTATTCTTGAGTTATGTGTGCTAGGTAAAAAGCATCATGATAGTTGAAAAAATAAAACTCTTCTTCTCATATGATCATTATGATGATAGTTTTTCCAGAGCTGTAGGCTGCCACAGCTCTTGGATTGGGTAAATATGTCTCTAACATCAATGGTGAGTTTCAGAATCTGGCACTCATTCCAGTCCACTTTCCTAAAGAAATAGGTACATGTGACCACAGACTTTCTTTCAAATCCTTTAGTCCATTTCAGCTGAATTCCATAAAGGCAGATAGATTCCTCAGATGTGGTAACTCCCTGCAAAGCTGATCAAGGTAGGGGGATGATTGGACGAAAGATACCTACTACTGCTCTCACTGAGGGAAAGATGGGGACCACTCATGGCTTCTCCAGGCTGCCTAGCTCAGCAGCCCTGACCTTCCACACAGGACTACCTAGATGTCCACAACACACACAAAACCCTGGATGGTGGGCAGCAGTTGGTCAAGGAATTTGGAAAATATCTGGGTGTAGCAAAGTGGAAGGTGTAGGAGATGTAGGGTCCTCCCTGAAAGGAGTTAGAAGGAACATGGGAGGCACAGGAGAGCAGGAGGAATGATCGCTGCTGTAGTAGTCTGTTATTCCAGCTTTGCTTCTCACCAAATAATATTTCTCTCCCTTCTCGCTACCACTCCATGATAACTTTCCTACTGCTGCTTGAGCAGTTGCCCATCTAAGATCTGCAATTTATCTTTTTTTCTTACAGAATCCAGCCATTTCCTCTCATCTGATTTTCTAAGGAGAGTATACCTGTGCTCTCACATTGGTTGGGTGAGTCCATTTGTGGTTGTCATCATCTCCTCTGTATCTGTTGAACTTCATGGCTGATTTCAGTCAAGGGGTAGGGGTAGAAAAGAACTTCAAAGATATTAAATTCTTATATATACCATGAAATTTAGCTGCAGGGGAGAGGAAAGACATCTTTGAGATGTCCTGACCAAGGTGAGGAACTAGATGAGACATCCTCAGATGCAGGAAAATCTGTAAGTTAGCGAATGGGACTGTCACTGCATTTACTGCAGAAAAGTTCCCACCAGAACCCCAGCCCACCCTAAGAAACCAACTCAGACAAGAGGAGGCTTCTGTGGACAAGAAGCTCAGAGGGCAGAGGGTTTCTTCAGAAAGAAATCAAGGCTAGGGCCATACAGCTTGTTATGGAGGAGGACACACAGTGTGTTCTCACAGCACTTTTCCTTCTCAGAGCGCCTGCCTTTCTTTCTTATTTTGTTTCTCTTGATTTGAAATGAATCGCTCAATCTGCGTCACTTGTCCACGTTAGATTGGACCAGTTTGATTTTGTTTGATGCAGTGGAGAGGGGAAGAAGCAATGGGACGTGACATGCACTTTATCTTGAGTATTATTTGTCTCTACAACAGAGCAACGAGATGAAGCCGCAGAAAGCCCTGGCAGAAAGGACAGTCATTACTGTCTAAGTGCTTGCACAAATCTGTTGGAAGATTACATTTGGGAAAAAGCTTTTCAGGCTCTGTGCACATTTGCAATTTGAGAGCTGAGTTAGGACACACTGATAGAGGAGTGAGGATGAGGCAAATTTACAAGTCAGGGGCTTAATGACTGACATAACACATCATGCCTGAGAATGCACAATGCACGAGAACAGGTTCTCAAAATTTACAATACTTTGGCCAGGGATGAGAATGTAATTCCAGCTTTATTTACTGAGAAGTCCTCTGGTAGGGTAATTTAGTTCAGTGTTACTTATTTTACTGAATGAGACAAAGTATTTCTTACCTTAAGAGAGTAATGGGTTCAAGGGCTTGGAGAGAGAAGAAGGAGACTGCCCTTCTCTTGGCAAGTGTCGAAATCCCAGTTGGACCACAGATCTTATGTCACCATTCTGTAATGGCTGAGAAGGCATCGTGGAGAAACTGGAGGACAAGTTTAAATTGGTGGACATCTATGAAAATATAAAGCTTGACATTCTCTATTTAACCAGAAATCTGCAGCAGACCTAAGCGTGGTAGGAGGAGGGGAATCTGTAGGAGTAGCATAAGTAGGTCTGCACTCTCAGAGTTGTTGGAAAGTCAGTTGCAGTGGTATTTACAATGTCTTACATCATTTACAATATTTTCTTTAAGCATTAATTTTTTTTCTAGTGAGCTATGAGAGAGTTTTCTTCTGACACTGACTCAAAACCATCACGACTCCTGTAGGCAAGTGTTGCATGTAACAGCCCTGAGGTTTAATATTGAATAATTTCTTAGAAGTCCCTACCTATAGGAAAGCTGGACAGTGTTTCAACAAAGAGATATACTGAGAAAGAAATAAAATGGTTAAGAGCAGCAGTAAGTTGTTTTCTCTGTTTCATATTATACCTACAATTTGTGACTTCAGGTCTTAAAATTTCCTGGTAAGTCTTCATAGAATATTCACTTTTCTCCCTAGGGAAGTTTCAGCACTCTAGTATTTTCTGTGGCATGTCTCCACTTTCTAGAGTTGTTCTATTTAATCAAACAGTAAAAAAATTACACCATATGAAAGAGCTGACATGATCCAACCAAAGAACTCAATAACAAATGCTTGAAGAATTACTTGCTACAGTCAGGCTCAGATGTGTTTGGAAAAAGCTCTTCATCAGCCAAATAATAAAAGCATGATCAGTTCACAGATAATTCTCCAACCGAAAAAGGGTCAACTCTGACAAATAAATCGTTCTTGAAGGCCATTTTGATGAGCTATAATTATATAAGTGAAATCCCTTTGTCTTTTTTCTCCTGATTGCATGATAGCCACATAAAAGGAACAAAAAGGAAAATAACTTCTCATCGTTAGTAAGAGATGTTGTATTGATTCTAAGTTGTTGCTAGGTAAATAATTAAACCATGGCTTCATTGCTGATTTTATTTGTCTGCTGTGTGTAAAGGCTACTTAGATGCATCAGTGAAAAAGTAATTAATATATTTCTGCCACTGCTCAGATAATGGAAAACTATAAAGATGAAATTACTGTAGTGGTTTGAAACCACTCATTAATGATCCATCTCAGTTTCAGAAAATCTCTCTGAAGTCTAATGGCCCTGACAGATCAGACCATCTTTTTTTTTTTTTTTAATAAGTCTTTTTTGTAGTTTCTGCAATAAATAAATATCTATAATGGAATGTGTAGCTTAATCAGTTGAATTTAAATGTGTTGAGGTTCACAAGGGCTGTATACTCACCTGAACTGTTCTTGGTTCCCACCCCCATCCCAACAGAACTCTTGCCTGTGTAGACCAAAAAGCATTAAGTGGCTGCATATGCTGCACCAAGGGAAGGACAATGCTGGACAAGCTGAGGGTAGCACACAGTGGTTATCAATGAGATCTGCTCTACCCTTTCCTTTCCTACAATAGAACTTAGCTGCAGTATGACACATACCTACAAACTGAAGGGAAAAGACAAATGGCAGGGAAGGTCTGAATAATGAAACCTCTGAGTAATTAGAATGGTAATACCTGAGGCATATTTGTACGCACCACATCCATGCTAATTGCCCATTTACCAAGCTAATTTAACATCAGTTATTTTTGGGTTTATTCCATCATCAGTATATTTCTCTTGTTACTAAGACACTGTAATTTCAGCATCAACTGTGTTTTGACTTACATACACTTGTAACCCTTCAATATCCACAGGGGAGCACAGTTTGCTCTGAGCTTTTCAATTTAAATGTCACATATATAAAAACTGGGGAATATGCATTTCAGGCCTCAACATGTCTTTTCCAGATCTACTTCTTTCAAAGACATGTGATACAAAATCTCCTGATCACCATGTGGTCACCTAATGTAGTATTGACAGTTCTTTTTCTGTTTCCTACAGGTTTCATACTATTGAATTTCCCCCAAAGTTCAATCCTTCACAAGGTTGCCCAGTCATTAAAGTGATTAGTTTCTTCTGTATATCTGAATAGTTGTGGCTCCTCATTCAGCAATCTAAGTGTGTTAGTATGAAGTAAGGTAAAATGGATCCATTGGATATTATTTCAGTGGACAATCCCAGCAGAGAGCAAGGCACTTTTCTGATAATCATCTTATTTTATTTAATGTACAGTGGGCAGCAGACTCTGAATATTTTTTATTTTTTTTTTGCTTTATGGAAAACAGGGGATATTACTTTCAAAAAGTCAAAAGCTAGATTATTCCTTTGTGTCTTTCTTCCATGTTTCAAGTAGAAGAGTAGGATATGGAAGCAATTAATGCCGCAGGCAGACATTTCTGAACTATTGTCTTATCTGTTCATTTAAATCCCTGGCCCAAGTTTTCTATTGTTTTATTAATAGCAGCTTTGTTTAAGAAAAGCAGATGCTCAGCTGTAAAACTAAAAGCTGAGTATAGAACAAGCTTCAAAGAAACAAACCTGAAGGGACCAGTTGGCGATTACACCATAAAAAGAGCCTGAGAAGTAGAAAGTAGGAAAGTTACAACCTTTTCCTGTGTTAACATTATCATCAATATAGCACAAAAATCAGAAATGTGAAGTAATTACTGTAGCAGCAAAAAGACACAAAGAGATGTATTGGAGAACATTAGAATGTGTCCCTGCATTTCCTTACAGCTACCAAAGGGTCTTGAAAGTTTCTCTGAGCATATGGAAGACTTGATCAAAACCAGAGCATACATTTTGCACAACAAGGGGCTTTATACAGATGCACTAAATTTATAAAGGCAACTGAAGGACGTTTAAGACAGACTTGACAGATTACAGGCTGCTGCTGTTACTGTCACAGTCCCTGTGTAAATCTGGTTTAACAACAAAGAACTGACACCACACAAGGACAAACCTGAAAAACAACTCAGAGATGCTGTAGAACTTTTCCCATTACAAATACTGAGATAGCCAAATACAAAGGTCCTTAAAGATAGGGGTCATAAATTGAATCCAAAATGGGGAAAAAAGCCACACCAGGTGAAAAGTCAGATTTTGTGTTATGCTTTTCATGCATAGAAATGATGAATATGTGGAAATACCATAGTTAAGATTTTTCCCCACTTTTGAAAGGATTTGTTTGTCAGCTAAGAATCACTTGAGTAATTTCAGCTATTTTGACTGAAATTTTATAGTGGATGAGAAGATGAAAGATGAAATAACCTGGTAAAAGTATAAGCACTATAAAAGAAGTGACAAGAATGTGAGGCTAAATTGAGCAGGGACTTAAATATCCTGTTCTTGTCATTGACTCAGTCTGAAGTACAAAAGTACATTCAAAAGAGATTACAGCTCTAGTTACAGGAGGATTGCATGAGGGAGTGCATGGTAGCGTCTGAAGACCTCAGATTTGCTAAGACCTTTAAAAACCAACAAGGAACCCCACAATCCTTCTCCTCAGCTAGTGAGAATCATCTGCTCACTTTTGTCACAGTAGTATTTCTGGGAAGCATCACTGTGCAGTTGCTCTTTTTCTAGGCAGTGGCCACCGCTCCTGAAGTCTGTGACTGAACCCATCTGCCTTCCCTGAGTGCTCATCTTCCCAAGGCATGTCTTCTTGAACAAGTGCTTGGTATCCATGGCCAGCAACAGCCTGGCACAGTCAAGAGATCATGGAAATACCTGTTTTCCCACAAGAAAACTTCAGTACCAGTCATCAGTAGTCAGTAGAGCTGGCTGAAAGATTTGAGAGGCAGTGCCACTGAAGAACCTCACACATCCTCTAGGTGGAAAAGGAGATTGGTGGTGTCATTAGAAATAATATTGGAGAAACCAGAGAAGCAGACTTATAGTGTGGAAGGACTAGAGGCAGCAGTAGAGGAAAGGGTGATGGTGGCAGGGAAGAAGCTGATGTTTAACTGACTGAGGATCTGTTTCAGAATGATGGATATAAGAAACTCCTGAAAACCTTTTATAATACCTCCAACAGTGATAGCAGTAAACAGGTACCACACCCAGTGCAAATGCCAGTGGACTTGTAGGGTTAATTTTCCAGGAGATTTTTCTGTTTTAGCATGGATTACCACAGATTCTTAAGAGAAATCGATCCTATTCCCTGTTGGGTCAGGCATTTGGAGAACATCAGCATAACTTCACTGTCCTTAGGAGGTGCAGTAACTTTTGTGGAACTAGTCCTCTTTATGACAGCTAAAGACCCACCGGTAATGTATAAACACTACTTAGGGTCTAAGGAAACTCTTAGGTATTTTCCCCTCTCTCCCTCACCCCTGCTTCTTCAGTGTGCTTCAGGAAACAGTTGTATTCAGGCATATATTTTATGAGTGTGAATAAGTAAGGGCTTTCCAAATACTTTATTTATTTATTTTACAATATTTCTTTTGCTTTCATTATTAGAAGACTAATCTGGAGCTAATCTATAAATCTTCTGGTAGGAATTATGTTCTTTAGGTCATTAACACAACAAAAGGCCCTAGTCCTTGCAACCTCAATCCTCTGCCTGAGGCAATTCTTACAGCCATGGCATTTGGAATATTCAATATGGGTAAAACTGCTATGATTAAATGCAAATTATTAAAAAATATTAACACATTTCCAGACACAGTAGGAATAAAAATGTGTGAAAAAATAATTTGAAGACACCATTGTCTGTGGCTTCTGCAAGATGAAAAGCATACCAAAGATCTCAAAACCTTCTTAGAGGCATTTAATTAGAATAATTTTGCATCATGCTGTTGTTGATTTGTGTGGCTCACTAGCATACAGCACAACAGTCCATTTAGATCCTAGTGTGATGTTTGACAAGTATTTTCTACAAGTTTTTCATTTTCCAGAACTCATTTTTAAGTAAGAAAATATGAAATTGTTCTAAATGGAGGCCATGAACCTCTCCTGACAGTTTACCATTTTGTAACATTATGCAGGAATCAGTTTCTCATGGATGTGCATGACAATAATGCTGACAGCTTTCAGGATTGTACCAATACTGTTCCTGTGACAAAGCATTGTTTGAGTCCAAAGTTCACTCTTCTTTAAGCAGTGTCTGCCCCCCTAAGCAGGACAATTCCATTGTAACAGAACGGCTTAAATTTCACATTGCACTGAGATTTGGTAGCCAAGATATCACCCTGCAAGCTTATGAGATCTAGGATAATAGTGGTGTTGGGGTACACTGATAGTTCAGAGTTGAAAGGCCTGTCTTTCAACTTATTAGCTATCCATAGTCCATTGTTTTCCTCTACCCCTGCAGCAAACAGACTGTTCAAATCAAACAGAATTGCTCTGTTGTTTCCAAGGATGAATCTGCACCATATTTGGTTCCAGGTATAGCTCAGGAGTGTTCCACCCTCCTTCCTGAAAATAGGCAGCACTAATTTTAATAGTGTAAGTAGCAAGCACCAAACACACCAGCAGGCATGAAGTTACCCAACACAAAGTTTCCTGTTGACATCTTATCTTGGGCATGTAGGGGAAGAAAGAGGAAAGAACATGAAAGAGAAGGAGGATGAAGTTAGATCTCTTTCTTTCCTGTAGAGACCTTATGGGATATAGGATAAATACTAGTTCAGAATAATCTGTATTTCCAAAGCAATCCTTCCTTCCCACTTAACTCTATAATACTAACTTCTGTATAAATATCTTTAAAGGTCATCTATACTGGAATGCTATACAGTAGCATTTTGGGTAGTAGCTCAGGAACAGGCAGTGATGAGGTTTATTAGCCTGAAAACCGTGGTCTCTTGGAGCCACCTAAACCACTGTCAGAATCAAACTAATGTATGACAGTGTTTCTGTGTGCTGCACAGATCCAGTTGCTCTGGTCTGTGACAGCTTTCAGCATGACAGTCCGTTACACAGGGTAGATACTCTCTTTGTGATCCTCAAGCCATATTTCCAGTCACTTTCTTCATCTTTCCACACTGTCTCATTTTATTCTATTCATGAAGAGATTTCACAGTGTCATGCCTCTTCCCCAGTTCATACTCCACACCCTACATTTCAGCATCCCTACTTGCTCTGGCTTTAGGTCATGGCATTCTGTTGCCAACCAGATGAAGGTCAACTGTTTCTCAATATTAATAACTCACTTTCTTTGGTGCAGCCAAGAGCTGGAGAAAAACTAATGTTGAATTGGGAGCAAGGTAAAGCAATAATCTGTTGATATTTCTTGTAAGACAGAAAGTGACTGAATAATCCACATGCGTGGAAATGTTATTAAAAAATGTGAAAATATTTCTAGTATTATTAAGCTTTACAAATCAGGCTTTCAGCTAGGTTGAATTTAAGGTTTAAATCAGCTTAGTTATTAAGGATTTCTGGGTTGTGAGAGTAGCTTCTAGCCAGTAATAGCAGATTTCTAATGCTTCCCTTCTTGTTGCCTATGAACAGTGTATATTCTTGGTAACTCTTGTTAATGATTGATGAGACCAATTTCCCAAACACAGCTCATTTAATTATTTTTGCAATGGTTCAGTTTGCATGCCAATTGCCAAACTTGAAGTGAAGAAGGGTCTGTGTGCTTGAAAGCTCCGCCCCCCCCCCCCCCTCCCCCCGAATCTCATTGGCCCAGTAAAGCTATTAACCTCTCTCTGTAAGCCTAGCTTGGCTTATATGCTTGGACTGTCATAGCAACATTATTACTATCCTTTATTTATATCAGGCACTAACTTCAACATTAATAATTTTATTTTACCATATATTTCCTCCCAAGCTTCCATTTCCCTTTGGTTTAGGGTACCAGAATTAGCACTGCTATCTGATCACTACACCAGAGTAACTAAATTATCAGACTTTAAGGCCACCTGAAGAAACCTCTTGTTGCTGCTAATACTTGGCTCTTTGTCTGTCATAGAATCATTAAGGTTGGAAAAGACCTCCAAGATCATCAAGTCCAACTGTTGACCCATGCTACTAAACCATGTTGTGAAGAGCCATGTCTACATGTTTTCTGAACACCTCCAGGATGCAGTAACTCCACCACTGCCCTAGGCAGCCTGGTCCTAATCACTCTTTCAGTGAAGAAGTTTTTCCTAATATCCAACCTGAACCTCCCCTGGCACAGCTTGGGGCCATTTCCTCTTGTACTATTTCTAATCACCTGGGAGAAGAGACTGACCCTCACCTTGCTCCAACTTCCTGTCAGGGAGCAGCAGAGAGTAAGGTCTCCCCTGTGGGTAGGTCTCAAATCATGTAACTGAGGAAGTTATAGGGGAGATGATGATCAGATGATTGACTCAGATGCTGAGAGCTGGAAAGAGATGTCTAACCTTCTGCTCATCACCGGAATGTGAGAACTTACACAACATCAGCATGCCTCCTCATACCACAGCCAGTGCAGCACAGGACTCAATTCCATTTTAATTACACAATCATTTATCAGTGCTTACCCATAATAAGCAGATGAAGTCTTTCTTCTCTGTTTAGCAGTGGATAATTCACTCATGTCTGCTACCGCTGATACTGTCTTTTCCAGGGGACAATCCTCAAGGTCTTTATTCAAGTTCCCGGTTAATTCCCACATTGACAAATTCCCTGTGAAAACAAAGAAGGAGAATAGTTAGTTTAAGGCAATTAGAGGCTGCTAGTGTTGTCCCAAATCACCACTGAAGAAATACTTCTTTCCTGCTCCAGTATTTAGTTTTTCATCTTTGTTTTAATATCTAGTTTAAAAGCTGTGGTCTTCAGCTCTTAACACTTTTCATGGCCATTTTTTAGTCAGCTTATTGTTTTTAAGGCACATTATTTGGCCTGGTGTTTTCCAGATGTGCTTTTTTAATGCAGTTCTAGGGTTGCCAGGTCACTGTACTGGCTTCCACCAACAGGAATGAAACCTCCAAATATCATGACACTCACATAATACTGAATTAATCCCATTTGTTTCTTTGCTTAACCTAGGACATATCAACACTATGATTTGAGGACTCTTTGTTTCATGTTCTGATGTATCTGAACTAGCTTTAATTTAGTTAGCTGGCACACCAGTGTATCCTTATGTTTCAGTATCACTAACAGCACAACCCGTGTAGTTTTCCATGGAGGCTATGCACAGTGTCTCCAAACTGAGTACAGACAAGCAGGAAAGGGCATGTTTTGCAATTTCTTATGCTCAAAAAACAGCACTGATTTGGTCATGTCCACTCATTTGTGAGGTTTTTTTATTGCCTCACTCCTCCCTTTTAAAGTTCTCTTTTATTTTCAGTTGTCCAAAAATTGCTGACTCTTTCATAAGGATTATTTTCCATTTCTTGTGTCTGTTTACATTGTACTTATCTATTGTTTAGAAAAAAGGAAGTTATCATAGGTTTTAAAGTTGTCTTTTTTTTGTTAGAATTTGATAACAAATTCCCTATCTCAAGTGCTAGAGGGGAAAAAAAGTAAACTGGAGGCCTGCAAAGCCAGCTGTGTTGTCATCTTAACTTTCCTTGAATCACTGTAGTAAGAATATTTAAAGCACTAATCTTCTTAAAAGAGATCTTCCTATATTATTCTAAGACAATCTTGTGAAAATTGCAAGTAGACAAATATTTAACTTAGTATTATTAGTTTAAATTATATTATTGCTATGTTATTTGAATGTGATTCACATTTTCTTAAGCTATTACTAAATGGCATAGTGCATTTGATGGTACTGAGAACAGAAAGAAATCTTCCTTCTTTTTTCCCCCCAAAGTATTTAAAGTCTGAAAGGTATTAACAGCGTAATGGAAGTTACACAGATGGATTTTCAAAGACTTCAACAAAAAAGGACTAAGTCACCCATGATTGATCAAAAGGATAAGTGGATTTTCCCCATTAAATCATGAAAGACACAAGCTTGATATCCAGTATCTTACTGAAGCATTGACTCAAAAGGAATGATTTTCCTACTGTTACACTGATGAAATACTCGTAGACTATAAATCAATATGAGTCTGCAATTTTTTATTTTTGACATTAGTCTTCCCGTAATATGTAGCTATAGCAGAGTGAAATAAAAACATTGTCTTCTTATTAAATGGGTACACTATTCAGTTTATCCCAAGATTTCTTATTTATCACCTGCTGTTATGCGACATTCATAGGTCATCATTATTGAGTAGGGAAGTTCATATGTGAGTATTTTAAGATTTTCTACTGTGTAAGGATTCCTCTAATTTAGGATAATTTGCTTCTGCTTTCTTAAAAAAAGGTCTTCCTACTACGAATATCTGTGTAGAAATGATGATCTCCAAACAACATAACATAGTGCCTTAACAGAACTAGGGGATAAAAAAGATTGCCATTGTTCCCTAAGTTAAAACTTCTGAGCTGAGTTTTAGCTCATATTCAGTTTTTTTGTTACCGTGCCATCCTGCAAGAACAGCTAGTCTGCTGTATGCTTTGTCTTCAACCTGGAATACACAGTTTTGCTAAGCCTGGGTGGGACTTGCAGATGGTGAAGAAATGGGAAGCTCATCCTAGCTCAGCCAAATTAAGGACAGGACTGACTCCACTTGAGAGCTTTAGAAAAAAAACCAAACCATACATGCAGAATAATCTGTCATCAGGGCAGCAAGGACCAGTTTGTTTATCAGTTAGGAAAGTCATATAGAGAGATAGGATTTACTTCTTTCTTATATTAGGAAATGTTAAGGTAGATAGAGGGGGCAGGTAGAGCACTAGGGAGGGAAATACCAAATATAGAACAGGCCATGGAGGTGGCTGGCTGTTGGAGTTGTGAGATTAACATCATTATAAAGCTAGTTCCTTATACAAAATATTTCCTGATAGAGTTACTGGAGGAGAAGTTTCAGTTCCTTGAACTGTAAATGAAAATGACAATAGACTTCAGAGCTTTAGGGATATGATAGAAAGCTAAGATGATTTGCAGATACCTGGCACAAAAGAGGACCCAAAATGATAATTTGTACGGAGGAAAGAGGACCACTGGCATTATTTAACTTTGAGGAAAATGCCTGACAGTGTGCAAGAGAACCCAAATACAGAAGTAGGCTCACTTTATTAGGGAAAAAAACCAGCAACATGATATAATGAGATAGCAAGAAAGAAGAAAATAACTAGTCTGAAGTGAAAAGGCAATGAGACAACAGAAGCCTTCAGAGACAACATCCAGGAGAGATAGAAGAATGCTCCAGAGACATTTAAAGACAGGATGAAGTGCAGAAAGAAATCTGAGTAGAAAAAAAGAATACCAAAGAGTAATAGATGTCTCTTGTTAGTACCAATGCATCACTAGAGCCTCATTACTGAGAGGAATAAGTAGGCATGTTATAAAAGAAAATCAAAAAGATGTTGTCTCCTGGGGAGCAAGAGCACATTAGGTAGGCTCAGGACTGAAGAGGAAGCTGATATAAAGGGGGAAAAGGCCACTGGTTGCTCTACATATCAGAGCAGGCAGCCAGATTCTTGTCATAAACTACAAACTGTTCAATCTGATGGAGAAACACAGTCAAGGTACAGATAGGCTTCGGCATAATTCCTGCCCTGAAAGAAGGACAAAAGTAATTTCAGATTTTGAACAGCAGCAGGGGATTCCTGGTGATTAAAATAATATTCAAACATTCATAGGCACAGTACCTTTTCTTAAATGAGATTGAGTTTGACATTACTTTCCGAAAAGTGTATAATCCAGCTAACTACTAGAGAAAGTTGAGTCTCAGGTGACCTCTATTCCCTGTACAAATACCATGAGAAGCTGAAACAATCTATATGCTGTGATTATAAGACTCTATAGTAAGATTTCAGCTGCAAGGAAAGGGACGTACTGGTTTCTGGTTTGGTGGAAAACACTGAACATCTTTTCAAGCTTGCAAAAGACTGACTTTCCTTCTTGGAAAGGTCATGAAACCAGACATTGAAGGAAAAGGCAAGAAAACAAAGGAAAAGTAGAGGTAGCTGGAATGAAAGCACTGATTCATTCAGAAAAATGAGGGATAAATTTGTGCCTGGTGTTAGTAAAGTGGCTAATGGAATGAACTGCAATGTAGTACTAAGGATAAAATTAAATAATTTCTGTTAAAAATTACCCCTAAGAAGGCTGCTAAAAACAGTATCAGAGCTGGATATTGATTTAGCTAATAATGAAAGAAATGCATACAAATGAATTTTATCATTAGAGGAAATTTCAGCTTCTCAAATACATATTGGAGGAAAACATTGACAAGAAAACCCAAATCACAAAAGGCACCAAACATGATAAGGCCCAGGCATCTGGGATATTACAATTAGCAAGCTTTTTGACAAATAATCAGTGAAAATGTAATGCTATTTTAGATTTGGATTTAATGAACTGCAAAACCCTCATAGAATAAATGCTCACAGGAAACAATCCTGGATTAAGTAAATGTGACAGGGTTTTTTTTAACTGAAAGATGGAAAAATTAGGACAAAATAGTGTGCGTCTTTCTAAGGGTAAATGTAAAGAAACAGAAGAAGTTAGTTTGTAAGGCTGATGGGAATTAAACTCAAGGGCTTCATTAGGAAGGGGGTGGAATTACTTTAGGTTTGCAGTGCAATACCTTGAGTTTTTAGTAAGAGGGGAAAAATAGCAAAGAAGAAACATAATTCCCTGGAAAAATATAGAAAAGGGGAATCAGTTAGCAAGAAAATTATAGCTTTATAGCTAAAATGTAAAGAAAAGCAAAATGTAAAAAACCTGAGGTTGGTTTTGGAAGGAAAATTAAAATAAATTGCTACATGTAGGGTAATATGGAATAAATTTTAGGGAGCTTTGCATTAAATATATTCTGTGCAGCATTTTTGGAGGCCAAGTCTCTGAGCCAGATGGTCTCTTCAGACTATCCTTTCCACTCAATTTCTACACTTTCTGTCTGGCAACACTAGGAGGAAAATAGCGGAAAATTAATTCTAACATTAGCTAGCTTTTGTCTCTGTGTCTGGCCCCATTAAGTCAGCCTGCAGACGGGAACCTACCAACACCTTAGAAGAATGTTGCTAGCAGCATTGCCAGGAAATACTCTCCTATTTAGGGACAAAAGGCTCATTCTGATGCTAATGAATCCACTAAGTATTCTGCAGAGTTGTCTGCACAATGCTGATGGCTCAGGTATACAGTACAGCAGCTGCATGAAACCATCACGGTGCCTTTCTTTCAGACAGATCCCAAAGGCCCATCCATGATGGTCAGAAGGCACAATTTGAGGTGCTTTTGTATGCACATACGTTTCACAAAGTTGATTCTTATGTCTTGTCTTCTTCAGTATGTTTTAGACTGGATATTAGGAAAAAATTCCTTACCACAAGGGTGGTGGAACACTGGAACAGGTTGCCCAGGGAGGTGGTTGGGACCTCATCCCTGGAGGCTTTCAAGAGGAGGCTTGCCAGGGCTCTGAGCAACCTGATGTAGTTGGGGATGTCCCTGCCCACTGCAGGGGGGTTGGACTAGATGACCTCCAGAGGTCCTTTCCAACCCAAACCATTCTAGGATTCTAATCAGGGTAGCCCTGTCAATGAAATGGACATTACATGCTCATGTGTCCACCATGGAATGACAAAATCATTAAGATTGGAAGAGACCTCTAAGATCATCATGTCCAACTGTCAATCTACCACTACCATGCCACTAAACCAAGTCACTAACTACCACTACTATATGTTTTTTAGACATGTCCAGGGATGGTGAATCCACCACTTCCCTGGGTAGCCTGTACCAATGCCTAACAACTCTTTCTGTGAAGAAACTTTTTCTAATATCTAATCTAAACCCCCCCTGGTGCAACTTGAGGCCATTTCCTCTTGTCCTCTCATCAGTAACCTAGGAGAAGAAACTCAACTGCCATCTTACTTCAGCCTCTTTTCAGGTAGTTGTAGAGAGATAAGGTCTCCTCTGAGCCTCATCTTCCTCAGACTAAACAGCCCCAGTTCCCTCAGCTGTTCCTCATAAGACTTGTGCTCCAGACCCCTCCCCAGCCTTCCTGCCCAAGTAGTGTCCATCTTCAGATCATTGGTAGAATAAGGGTCTTGCCTACCTGCTGCAACTCTAAAAAGGGATCATTTCTTCCCAATGCACAGGTCAACCCAGTATTATGAGGTAAATCTTGTTTTCATAGGAATTAACAGGGAGACTTTTAAAGGATAGCAGTTATGACTGCTCCCACAGATTATTGAAACCAGGCATAATTCTACTTGATTTGTTATTTCTGATCAGGCCAGAAATGCCCTGATTTCACCTTGCTTGACAAGAGAACTGTGCATCTTCCCCTTACTGAAATGAGCAGATTATGTCTGTTACTTATCAACTGGGAAACTGCTACCTCCAGCTACTGTAAATTTATGTATGTATATACATTTTTTTTTTTACAGTTACAGTGATCAGGAGCATAACACAGATTTTCTGGAATTAGTACTATTTCCACATAAAACCCGGACGCACCATATGGTCATAATCTTCACCATTAGCAGGCAAAACCCAAGCTGTTAGAATGGATTTATTTCAAGAACCCTTCTGTATTTCACCAAAGATACTCTGCTCAGTGAGATGGGTACATTTCAGAGAGCTCAGAGTGAAATTGCTTCTGGCTGAGGTAGGATTTTATGAGTGGACACAGGCCTGATAGAGCCCCAAAACACAGCAGGAAAAGCTTTATGAAAAATACAGGTGGTTGTTAAGGAAATGTCTCATTCTGCCTTGGAGAGCTTAAGGAAACACACTCTAAAAAATGATCCCTCTCTTCCCTCCCTTTTTATATTTCTGTAGACTCAGCAGCACTTGCCTCTCCTGGCAAATGTGTGACTTAATTATTATGCCTATTAAAACAAAGGCTGGATAAACAGGCTGGATAAAGACCTCTTTTAAAAGTGTAGCTCAAAAATGACAGCTGCTGTTTTGTTGTGTGGTTTATCCTCAACACAAACTCTAAAACCAAGACTCCATTTTGAGTTATAATGTAACCAGACAGCTAAGATAATAAAAGATCATCTGCATTAGTGGCTGTATCCTTGATTAGTCTCTTTGGTGAATGAAAGGGTCATGACAGACATTTAAAAATGAATAAAGGCATTAGATAGATAACAGAACAAATAAAAATAAAGACATTCTGTCCTTGTGCTTAAACAGACATAAAAAAAAAATTGAGATAAAAAGTCACTAACGCTTAAAAAAAAAAAGATTGATTTTCCTTAGGGAATAGCTGCAGTGGCAATCACTCAAGAGAAAGAATATCACCTCAGCTGGGATCTACCCCCTCTATTCATATTTGATAAGCAGTGAGACTGTATAAGGCAGAAAATACTCCCAGTAAGTAGAAGTGTATCAACTGCCCCTTAACCTTTATATTTACCATGGACAAATCGAGTAGCTTCAAGAGAGTGCATTTGCTGCAAGATATTCACCACTGTTCTATATAGTTTTGTCAGTTTATTTTAATGCATTATCATAACTTCCATTTCTGGACTGTCTCAGAGACACTGAACAACGTAGTGCTATGATGCCGAAAGTCCTGTCTTAATGTTGACAGCTGATGCTTCCAATATGTTACTTCCCAGAATACATATACAGTTATTCAAATCTCCTAGGTCAAGGTTTGATCTGTTAGTATATGTTGCTCACTCCAGACCTCCTCCACATAGAAATAAAATTATATTAATAATATTTTTACAAGACATCTTTGAGCCTCTATTTTCATTCATGGATGAAAACAAAGTAGAGGTAGTGCAAAAAAAAAAAAAAAACCCACCATAAAACCCCTTGATAATTCCTCCCCATCTTTTGTCAATGGTTGAATGCAACTGAGATTTTGGATGGCACATTTTTAATTCTAGTAATATTCTGTGTTGTAGCACTGCAACAATTCTTTTGTTTTTGTTCTTTACATGCTACAAAGCTAAGCCTTCAGGAGAAAATTTTAGCATATTTTATATATGCATCCACTTGTAGGCTTTCATAAACCTAGGAAGAAAACGCATTTGCTTCTCACCTACTGGTGGAGGTAGGAGGTTATTATTTTTTCTTGTACCACTGAATAGTTATTAGTGAAAGCAAAAAGCAACACAGAATTTTGAATGTATGAATTCTGTGCATGTTAATTGTTTTCTATGAAATCCAGGCTTGCTGACATAGGTTTGGTATTATTCATGTCCAGTATTCTGCATTGAAATAGCTATATCATATATATATGATAGACCTCCCAAATGGATCTTTCCCTGCAAACCTCTTGCTACTATCTTGTTAAGGCTCACCAGAAACCAGCTGAGTTAGTCTCTAGCACAGCAGAACCTTCTGTAATGCCATATGAAGAATTTGTCACAGGGACATTCTTGGTTCTTTCCAACAGTTGAATGACAGACAGCATTGCTAATTCACAAAGTAATGCTGGGCATTTTTATGCAATGTGACTTTTCATCTTCCCCACAATTGCTTGCTCACATATTTTGTTCCATATTAAATTACTTATATGCATAATTGATATAATCTCCTTTCTGCATTCACATGTGTCTGTGAGATTTAGTTATTATCCTGTCTGGAATGAAGTCTGGACTCCTCTCTTACAATTAAACAATTATTCTATCTCCCTACATTAGGTGCAAAGGAACACATTATAAGAATTGCTCTAACTCCTATTAAGGGAGATTTCCTAATTTCCATTCCATTACCCTCATATTCTAGATGAAAGCTAGATGTCTTGGGCTACATCCAAGTAAAACAGGGGTGGTGATTACTGGCAGGTGCATATATGACAGAATCAATATATTTTATTCCTGTCTTCCCTTAGCTTGGTTTCCTGAAGGTAAAGTTTTGGCCATTTTTAGCACATGATGCAAGACTCCTTTTTATCTTCTTTACTAAGCACAGTGTCTGAGACCTCCTTGGTGACTAACCTCTGAAACGTCACTCATAGTCCTTGTGGTGTGGTTTATTTGATAGCAAAGTAGGCGCTGGATCCAAGTGATACTCTGGAGAGTGTTGAACCTTGGAGAGCACTTTGCAGCCACATCTGAGGGGAAATTTGAGACACACTTTCCATGAGGATTTGCTTAGCTTTCAAGGCATGTCCACTTCTGTTATTTTTGCAAGCTGTGTTTGTATGTCCCTCAGACATTCCAGTAATTTGAATTAATGCCAGGAATGAACCTAGAAGCAACATGTTCTAAGTGAAAGTTGCAGCCTAATAAAGAAAAAGAGGCTTTGTATTAATAAGGTCTGGCACAGGCAAAGAGCTTCAAAGAGTCCTGCTCAATCCATCGGGGCCAGAATATATGAGGCCATAGGTAGGTAGCTATATATGAAATAAAAATAGACTGGATTCAGAATATTCACCATGAACTACTTACTCAGAAACCAGCCACAGATGCAGAGCTGTCACTCAGATTGCTTAGCTGGTTTTGAATGACAGCATACTGAGGGAAATCACAGCATGTGCTTTCGGCAGCCTCCAGCCTCCAGAGGAAGTATCTGCCAGGTACCTTCACACCAGCAATTTGTGACAAATGATGTGTCCATCATAAACTCCTTGCTCTCCAGGAAGAGCAAGGGAGAGTCAGGCACCTGGAAAATGATGGTCTCCCCAGTTACAGTCCAGGGGGCTTGGTGCAGAGTGAGAGGTTCCTGTGCATAGACTGGAGGGTCACTGCAGCAGTGGAATATAGGTTTGACTCTAGATACCAATACATTCTGGGACCAGGAAGCATATTCCAACCATCTGGTTTGCAAAGAATAAGCCCTGGTGGCATGTCAGAGCAAACTCTTCATGCGTGCTATTCCTCTTTCTCCATCCTTCTTCCCCACATCTAACCTTTATTTGGAAGGGCATATTATAATTGGGACATTTCATCAAGCCCTCTGGTTGGCTATTTCCTCACACTGAGTGAGACAGTATGTTAAATTTTGGCTAATCAAGGTAATGTATTAGCTAATTTGGCTAATGCATTAATATTTATGGTTTGGTTTAGCTAATCGTCCTAATCTATCTACCTGTTTGGAGGAAAACGGCGCACAGGATCTAAATCAATTCCTAGAATGCCTGGTCATGGCGGGAAAGAAAGGGACCCTGATAACATGTGGTAACATCTCACATATCTGGGCATTAGGAGTCTCAGCAAAGCATATTCCAGCTGCACCATGTTAACCCAAGATTCAAATCCCCAAGTTGCTGCCTTGTCTCTGTGTTGGTTGCCTTAGCACTTGTATGTGACAGAGATTCCTGACTCTGACTAAAAATCAGCTATTGCAAAACACATGGCTTCCACAGATGATCTAGTAAACCCAACGTATTTTCTTTTTCCTAGAGTTTTAGCCAATCTCACCAAGGTTGTGTGTGACAGATGCAGTTACAGTTGAGACATTTTTTGGTGGTTACTGTATTTTCACTGTCAGCACCAGTCTCTACTGTTCCTCCACATGTAAGTTTTCTGTGGCTCCCTTTGTACAGTGCAGAGTTCATTGAAGGCAAATCATCTTGTCATGAGTGAATAATGTCCTCATGGCACATGGTACTCTCCATTTTATTTTGGTTCTCAATGAGTAACTTCAGTAAAGGCATTGTTCTGAAGTACTGTATTTGTATAGTAGGCTTCTCATGGTAGTTTTGAACACATGCAGTCAATTTAATTGATTATGCTCCTATTAAAAATAGTCACACAGCAGTGACAGTCTTTGACAGCCCATCTGTAAACAACAGAAGCTATTTAAGCCCAGCACTATACTGCTAATCAGTAAAACACTACTTGTGGCTGCATGTGAATCTCTTAAGTGAAATCTTCATACATTCACCATGTAGGGTGTATTAGGGGAATGCACATGAAATTCCCCTCCAGAAACTCTCCAGGCATGAGGAGCACCTTTGCAAGGCAGGAGGAGCCTGTGGTAAAAGGAGAATCTTTGGCTTTACTTTGCTGGCTGGTAGCTTTAAGCTTACCGAAGCACAAGCTGGTGATTGCTGCAGCATATGCCTGGTACAAACATTGCCCTTTCCCTTTGGCCATCTCCCACCCTGCACATCAGCAGTGAGTATAAGGGCAGGAATACAGGCACTTCCAGCTCTGTTGAACTGCCACAAATTCCCTTTACATTATGGTGATCTTTCTGGGCCAAACAAACAGACTTTATATGGGAAATTTGACTGGTATGTACCACAAAGTAGGTACACTGAGAGAGGAAAACCCAAGCATCACTCCTGCAGCTCTCTCAGGTACAGTATCACTCTTTTAAGGGAGAAAAGATGCCACTAAAAAAACCCACAGCTGGACTCTGAATAGCTTTAATGTGACAGCTCCCTTGTCACCACTGGAAAGACAAGGATTTACTGTGGCTGAGAGTGTAGGACACTGAATTCTTCCTTGCATAACTAACAAAGGATTTTCCTCTTAATCTAATTCCTTCCTCCCCCTTAACTATCCCTTCACTCTAGAGCTTCTGCTTAGAAAGGGTTTTAAGGCTTATTGCAGATAAAATACAAACCCACAGACTTTGTGTTATAAAGCAAATTTGATGTCAAGTACCAGGCAGCACTCATAGAAAGCTACCCCTCTGATTCCTGAACATCAGCTAAGGGATCAGCCAAGGTTTAGGGCCCAAGCCTCGGAGGTGCTAAGTTTCAGCCTGGAGAAGAGAAGACTTTGGGGGGACCTACTAGTGACTTTCCAGTACCTAAAGGGAACTTACAAGAAGGCTGGAGAGGGCCTGTTTGCAAAGGCCTGGAGTGAAAGGACAAGGGGCAATAATTTTAAATTGGAGAAGAGTAGGTTTAAACTGGACATTAGAAAGAAGTTCCTCCCCACGAGGATGGTGGAACACTGGCACAGGTTGCCCAGGGAGGTGGTTGAGTTCCCATCCCTGGAGGCATTCAAGGTGAGGCTTGCCAGGGCTCTGGGCAACCTGATCTAGTTGGGGATGTCCCTGCCCACTGCAGGGGGGTTGGACTAGATGAGCTCCAGAGGTCCCTTCTCCTGTGCATGATTTATCTGAACTAAGTCACAGGAAACATACCTCATACTTAAAACAAATCCTTCGATGCCTGTTGGGAGATACTGACTGACATTCTGGTACAGATCAAGACTTCTAGTATCAGTACACTATGAAGTGGTAAGCCATTTCCTAGCTGGTTTTTTTTTTGCATTTCTCTTCTTTTTGGATACTATGGAGATGTCAAACTACCATTACAGTGTGTATTTGTATAGACCCATTTTTGGTTTTCTTTTTTAACACACACAAGCCAGGAAAAATTAGGAAAGCTTTTTAATTTTATTTTTTTTTTTAGAAATTAGAGAACATATTTATAACCTTTGACTTATTAATTTAAAAGCATCAAGGAATTCACCACAAATCACCACTGTAACATGTTGTTATGCTTAAATCCACTTTAGCCTTTGTAGGGACTTATTTGTCCATTAGTGGCTGACTGCTATGTGTGTGCATCTGGCACTTAGAATTTCTGCTCCCTTCTCTCTTTCACTAATGACTTCATTCTGAACCTTTTCATAGTCTAGTATTATTCATGCTTATTCATGCAAGACAAGGTAACAGGCACAAACTTGAACAGAGGAAGTTCCATCTAAACAAAAGGAGGAGCTTCTTTGCTTTGAAGGTGGTAGAACACTGGACCAGGCTGCCTAGAAAGGTGATGGACACCATCCTGTGCAACCTGCTCTAGATGAACCTGCTCTGACAAGGGTTTTGGACTAGATGATCTCCAGAGATCCCTTCCAACACCAAACATTTTGTGATTTTGTGAAACCTGAATAATTGACAGCACATTTTTTTGCTTGCTTGCTTGCTTGGTTGTGTTTTGTTTTGTTGGTGGTCTGTGACAGGTAAGACTGTTATAAGGCATGTGATACATGCTGACTGGGCAGAGTGGTTTTTCTTGATGTCCCTCTAGATCCTTTACTTTACACAGCATTCATTAAAGCTCATATGTCACCTACACTTTGTCATTCAGATTTCTATTTACTTTTTGGCACTTAGCCTCCACCCTTCCACTTGAGGCCCCTGCCACCTCTAATTACCCAACTCATATGTCAAAGGGCTACATTTTGTTTTTTTTTCAGTTGAAAGCTTACCCACAACTTCTCCCTGAATGCATACTTTTTGAAAACTAAGCCAGTATTTTATACAAACCTCCCAGCAGAGGTATTCCTTGAAGGTTGCTGCCCAAGGACAGGATCAGCTGCCAGCACTGAGATGAGGATTTTCAATAGTGCCCTAGAGCTGGACACTCAGATCTCAATTGGAAGGAATGGTTTGGGCATATATTTGCTTTTTTCCTCCTTTGAAACTTCTGTCTAAATGATGTATTTAACCAAAGCTAATTCTGAAGTCTTGTGTACACATATATAATGCCAATGTTTTTAAATGGATGCCCTTAAATGAGTTTATAAAGATTTATTTCGCTTTAGCAAGGCTGCTTAGAAACTGTATTTGTTTTTTTACATCCAAACCCACCAGTGGAAAGGGTTACTTCTTCCATGTTCTTCATTACTCCTGCATATCTGACAGGCAAGCTATGCCTGTCCTAGCTAATATGTCATACTCCTATGCCAGAAGGATTTTTCATCTCCTCTCTTGCTGCTTATTCACTCTGGCCTTGCAGCTCCATGCCCACTGTATCCACTTATTACTGTGCTTTTCCAACTGCCTTTCTTCCTGCTCTGTCACTTCTCTTCTCTTCCACAACAAAATATGTTGCTATGAAGCAGTAGGCTCTAGCATTTTCAACTATACCATCTGCTATCTAGAGGGCCCTTGACAGGCTGGAGAAAGGGACCAACAGAAACTTCATGAAGGCTTCCAAAGGGAAATGCAAAGGGAAGGCTAACAAAGGGAAACCCTACACCTGGGGAGAATAATCTCCAGGCACCAGTAGAGGCTGTGGACTGTGACTCAGAGCTACTTGTCAGTGTCTCTTTATGCTATAAGCTTGAATGTTTCAAAAGCTGACTGACAAGCAGAAGTGGGATGGTAACTAGGTATTGGTAGCCTCAATGACAGAGAAATGTGGCTCCAGAGGGGATCTGGCCCTGTCATTCACCTTGGACTTTAGGTTGGAGGCACACTTTATGCACTTACTTTTGCATCATGGTGTTGTTCACACAAGGCAGTAATCCCCCTCAGAGTATAACTATGCACAGTCTGCTGAGCTCCCAAAATATAGTTACCTCTCTGTGGGTTGGGGTTATGTACACAGATTAAGCTAGAGCTTGACTCTCCCTTTCAGGGCCTGGGTACCCCATACTCTGCCAGGATTTCTTTTCTTCTGTTCCTTCTCTGAAAGGTAAACAGGGGGGAGTAAAAAAATAAACATTTCCCTGACACAGGCACCAGCTGTAGGAAGTTGACAGTGGTGTGGAGCTTCTTCTCCTTACAGGTGTGATAAACTCCAAAATATTTGTCATGGTTTGAAATGGAAAAAGTCACCTACATAGGTTTTTCACTGAGTTGAGAAAGAGGGCTTGGGCTTTTCCAGGGACTTCAGACAACTTTCACATTCCAGATTATGGGATACAAAGCACTGGCTGCAGGTACAAAGAACATTATAAAAGCCTGTTGTTAAATCTCAGGGAGGGGCTAAAAGGTTTCTGAAAAAGGACAGGGACTTTCCTTAGGTATTGTATTGTAACTTTCTTTCTGTGTAAACACCTTCCTGCTGTTTATCTCTGCTCCTGCACTCTGCCCATGCTACTTAGCTACAGAAGGAGTGCTACCTGTCAAGTTTCCAAACAAACATAGGTAATATTGATTTTTCTTTTTTTCAGTATCTTTTAATAATTTGCCCCACTACACACACACCTTTCTTGCCCGTGGGCCAGGAATATCCAGAGTGTTCCCAGGGAGATCTGAGCTTTCCTGAAATCCAGTAGGCTCAAAGAGAATAAATCAAATATTTCTATGGAAGAGCTTAGATACAGTAACAAGCCAACTGACACACTGTCATTCTGTCTCCAAGGGGTGGCAAGTAAAATATTCGCTTAGCCTTTGATGAGCTTCCTATCCTCATATTGCAAAAACCTTTCAGTCCAATCTGCGTGGTGCTGAGTCTTAGCTACTCACCTCTGCTGCTCCTCAGCAGGGAAGAGCAAGCTGTGCTGGATGCATCCAGGGTTGTCTCAAGGCTATCTTCCCAGAGCAGAATAGCCAAATGGCTTACCAGCTGCTTGACTGCTTTAGAGATGCAGATTTGTGATGCCATAAGCTTTATAGAGGAGACAAGAGAACACCCTGGGTAGGGATGAGCTAAGGAAGGTACCTACTTCTTGTTACTCTTATTGATTACTTAAGATGATATAGAGAACCTCACTTGCTTAAGAGGAGTCAGCTGCTTTGGTGATAATTAGAGCATGAATTTTTGCCCCTTCCTAAGACTCGCTTATGGATCAACATCTTGTTAGCACAAAGCTGGACTTTTGCATTTCACCTAGGCTGGGAGTTTGTCTGCAGATTAAAAATCCCACCTTCTTGCTTTCTCTTCTCATTCTTTTGCTTTATCTCACCCCATATTGCAAGCTCTATAGTGAAAGATCTGTTTTGGTAGTCAAGATGTGAGTTACACAACAGAATCTCTGAATATGAAAGCATTTAACTGCCATTTTCAAGGTTAACAAAAAATGGTTTATTTCATATTAAAACCCCCCAAACCATCCTCAAGGAGTTAAACTCAGCTGGTAACCACACAGTGGCCTAATATAAAATGTTTTATTAGCAAGGGGGAGGTGTATCAAATTCTCTTGGTATATTACTCTCTGCCTAGGCGCATGAGAAACAATCTTCATCTTTATTGCTCTGAAAGAAGATTGATTCACCAGAAGGTGATAAGCTTGGCTAGTTATGAGTTCTGGTTGGTGCTGAGGTCACTGGCTCAACTAATGGAGAACTTGTGTCATATTACATAGCTGCAGAGTCCGCACCACACAGCAGACAAGCCAAGCCTTCAAGGCCCCCTCCAAGAAGTCAGCGTGGTCTCCTAGCCTTGTGCAGCTCTCATGCAAACACCGTTCTTCCAACCTCTCCTCTTCTTCTGGGTAATGGAGACCAAACTGTGGGCAGGGCGATTTTCTGCTGTTACATTCTGTCTAAGGCTGTATATAAAGATTTAAATGAAATAACACTTGAAATGGAAAATTTTCAAATCTTGTTTTTTTAGAAGTTTATGAAGTTCCAACTATAAAAACCTCTTTTTTATTTTTTGTTATTGCTCCAGAAATATCTTTTTAGCAGTTCTGACAGCTTTCAGAAACAAAAGAGCCTTCCAAGAGAATTTTAAAGAGTTTTTTGAAAACACTTTTGCTTTTGTATTTGAGAGAGGCTTTGGCAGCACTGTAAAACAGCAGTGCTTCTCTTTGCTCTCTCTTCTCTTTGTCAATCATCTGAATTTACACTGCATTTAGAGTTTGTCACAGAAAGTGCTGGAGACCTTAGAATCATTCCTTCCAAACTGGTAATTTTTGTAAGGAAAATCTTGCTGTGAGGACATGTGAAACTGAATCAAATAAGTGAATAACTTGGAGAATGATGAATTCCTGAATGTAAATACACTGAAGAGCATGCACTTTCTCTATTCTTCCTTCTAATCAGATTTTTTTTGTTGTTGTTCTTTTACTAAGAACACCACAACTGGTAGGGATTGCTGAGAGAAACTGCTGATAAAGTAACTGCATATGGGTTGGTTTGTTTTTTTCAAAATTGATTTTTGCTGTAAAGAATTTTATTGTAACTCCCATGTGAAAGGAAGAACAGAACTCCTGATTGACTTTTGGTTGAAGACAATGTAAATGAGAAGGAAGCCCATCACTTCATTAGGAATGCACCAAGGTCAGCATTATGTGTGAAAGAGGAGACCAGAAGAGGCAATGCAATCAAATGCATTCTATGATGCAAGTGATATATTAGTAATTTGCAATATATTGAACTGGAAACCTGTCTTCCAGAGCAGTAAAGAAAACATACCTCCGCCAACAAGTGAGTCCTTCCTTCTTTGCTTCCTTCCCTGTAACTGTGGTACATTTCTGTCAAAATGATAAAAAATTAAGTGTGGTTCAGCTAGTCAAATATATCTGTAATGTGACTTCATATCTATCATAAAGCAAGCTAAACTTTCTGCTTTTGTTCTTCGGTACAATCTTTATTAAGTATGCATTTAGCAGAACTTTAAAGCTGTTTACCACATAAAATATTTCATGGAGTATGTACAGCTTCTGAGAGCATGAAGAGTAGATAAACTGGGCCTGTAAAGCACAGATGTTCAAGGGATTGCATGGAAAATGTAGTAACTAGGAATGCACATCCTGACACCAGGAAACACGTTTTGGTGTATACATAGTCCTACAATTTTTAACAGTGTTTTGTCTTAGTGTGTTGGTTTGTTGGATACACAGCTTCTATGCATAATTAAAAACACATTTTTAGCACATTAAAAACATCTTTCACATTCTGTTCATAATTAATAAGATAAAATTAGAAAATCATGCAAAAAATTTTATATAGCCAAACATAAAGAAATGCAGAGGTCACTTTGACCAGAATTTCCTTTACTGCACACTGAGAGTAGGGAAACAGTTTTTCTGTATTTAGACAGACAAATGGGAGTGAGATTCATCTGATTCAATGCAGATGCTTATGATCTGTCCTAGGAGTTTATACTCCCTTTATTGTAAGTGGATGTCATTAATCCTTCTGAAGATAGACATCTAAAAATTTGACATCTAAAATAGGCCAGATTGATTTAATCCTAGAAATTATTATTTCTGTGACTTAATACAAAAAGAATTTAGCTCAAACATAAATATTGGTTAGGTAAGATGATTCTAACTCTTTAAAATCTTGTCTGTTGCTGGAGAGTAGAAATGATGAAGTCCTGCCTCCCCTGAAGTCAGTGACAAAAGTACTTTTCATTTCACTAAAGTCAGCATTTGACTCAAAATTTATAAATCACCATTAGTAAACCCTTAATGACTACTATTTGTTTTGCTCACCTTAACTAAGGTAAAGTATTCTTTGATTTTTCTGTAAATCATTTTTCAGGATCAAAACATATTCTTGTTATTACTGAGCTCTCTTTCTCAGGAATATGCATATTGCTGTTCTTCAGAAGATTCTTCCTGAAGCCTGATGAATTTCTGCTACCATCCTACCAAGAGTCACCAAACAGGGAATCCAGGCTTACATCAGTTGTCTTGGGGGCAAAAAAAATATCTGCAAAATCAATAATGTAATTCTAGTATCTCCTTTGAAGCCTATACCCTTGTGTAGATTGCTGTTGGTTTGTTAGATATCCGAAACAAGTATTAAAATGCAGCTTTTCTGGGACATTATCTCTGGACCTCAGACCAAGATATACAGGATGGCTTGTGTCTTCACTTCTCTAGAGCAGGCTGGCCTCATTCAACTGCCTTGCTATATAGCATTACACTTTGGGTCTCTTCCAAGACCTTTACTTCCCATCAAAATAAATATTACTCTTAGGGGCTCTTTCAACTAATAGGATGAGGAATGCATTGCAGGCCAACAGACAAGTAGTTTTTGGCATGAACCTAAATTTCATACCCAGACATGGCTGAGATAGCCAAACACAGAGCAGTCTCAGCCATAATACTTGTTAGTAGGAGTTCCTGGATGGACCTATTCCCAGAACCGTATCAGGGTTTGTTTTGGACAGAGATTCAAATAAGAGCCTGGAAATGAAATAACTTCCCTGCACTGTGAGCAATCAAAAGACTAGAACCCAGAATTGAACTGTGAAATGAGGCTTTTTGGCAGCATAGAGTCACCGTTAGCTTTGGCACTTCTGTTATGTGAAATTGTTTTTAGTGTGTTCCTTAACTTCATTTCTGTTAGCTTGGGGTTTTACCCTAGAGGGGTATCTTTTAGAAGATCTAACTAACTTAGATGCTGATTAGTGGCTGCTGTGTTATAAAAACTTCTGCTGCAGGAGCTGACAAAATAAGCAGGCATGTTTAGACCCCAAACTCTATCACTGTGTTACAGTCAGTGTGGTTGAAATACAGCAAGCATGATTTCTTCTGTTATCCTTCAATGCTATGCTGGAGCCTCTCTTCTCAGATGAATTTTCACACTGTGCAAACCATTGAGATAATGCAACAGAGAGAGAAAAAACATGCTCTTAAGTTGTCTATTTGATTATTCATATAAGAAACAGCCTATCGTTACCTCCTTCTCTCCATTGCCTATACAAGGTGCCTGCAATTATTAGTTTCAGGTAGAAATATGGAAATCAAAGCCTGTGTTGTGATAGAATTATTTTATAAATAAAGCCTTGTAAATGTTTTCTTTGGAAGAAGATCAAGGGGCTCCAATAAAACATATTTTATAATGCCAATGTGATCACCACTGTCCCACACTTTTATTTTGCTGTGCACATAGTGAACTTTTCAGGTAGCTTTTTGGGTTGTCTGAGAAACCTTTGCCATGCAGGAAAATGCTACCATGTGATCACTAGAATGGCACAGAGCAAAGAGAAGCTCAGCCCAGGCACTCTGGTTTGTTTCTTCCCTTGCAGACCCTACTGAACAGAAAGTGATGTAGGATTTATAGGGAGGGATGTAACTTTTTATCAAATGGATCAATATAAGTATTTCACTTTTGTTTGTTTTTCAGTCACAGCATCCCTGCTGTATATGCTAAATGTCACTATCTTTCTTATTGTGGGATATGAAAATTATTCTTATGAAAATAATCTTTTTCCCAACAAGCCTTGTCTGACATCATTTTAGATCACCACTAATCAGCAAGAGGTAAATCAAGTATTCTTTAGCAAGAATGTTTTTCAAATGGCCTCAGATTTTGCTCTACCGGTGTTACCTACTCCAGTAGGGAGAAATCTGAAACATCACTTCTAAACAGCCCATTGAGTCCTGGGAACAGGCAGCAGTGAGTTGGTTACTGATCTTCTTGTTTCTAGTGCAGAGACTAAAACCAGTTCTTAGAGAAGCAAACTGAACAAATCACCAGGAGAGTGAGACACAAAAGACATCACCAAGACAAAATAATTGGAGAGCTTTCCAGTATGCAGAATTACTGTTAACATTAATCCATGCTTCTTGCTGTTAATTATCACTGGGCTTAAAATGGACCCCTGAACAATGTCCCATTAAATGATTTCCTGATTAAGCACATCCCTATTAAGTAGAGTGTGCTGTATGGCACTTGAAAAATGGTAACATTTATGTACAAATCGAATACAAATACAGCCCTTATCAGATCCTCAATTAGAAACCACTTGCTGACATCAAAGTATTCTCTTACTGGCACTCTGCAGAGACTAGACAAGAAAAAAGAGAATGATCTGATTGGGGTAATAAAGATGAGACAAGGGGGATTGTGGTTTTATTTCTCCTGTTCTCTACCATGGAATAGGATAATTTGCAAGGAGTCAGTGTTCAGGGAGCCCTGAGTGGCTGTTTCAGCTGATGAAACAAAAGAATGGAATTGCTAGATAATCACTCAGAGAGATGAGCTCGTGCTGCAGGATGTTAGTATTTTTACTTTCTTCAGTTTTAGGTACTTAGTAACACTTTATCAGAACCTTGCAAGTAAGTTGAAGCCACTTCTTTCTTTAAATGTTTGTCAAATCTTTGTACTGCTTTTCTAGCAGGGGCTTTTTAAATGTCTCTAACAGCTAACCTGCTATTATTTGATGATGTATTAATAATGGCTATAATAGGAGGTAATAAGCTTTTCTCTTAATAGAGGTGAAACTGATGCATAGAATCAATCTCTGCATATAGAAAATGTGCAAGGAATAAGAAACACATTATTTCCCAGAAATTTTTTTTGTGTTGTCATTCAGATGTTTGCCAGAGACTATTTTCAGGAGCTTAAAAGCTTCATATAATGAATGTTAAATTTACTTACCTCTTTGAATACAGGTTCATCTGGGTACTTTACCACTTCGTTTATTTATCAAAAAAGTCCCACAGATACTAATCTGTTGTTAATTATGTCAATGAACAAATAATTAAAATGGAAGATGCCCAACTTCCTAGACCTCTTTATATATCCTGTACCTATCACCATTCAAAGTACTATTTCATTCTTCAGGCTTTTTGCTTGGTAACATCTAATGTTGATGTTTTATTGTGGTTTTCTGTTTCTAGGGGAATTCATGTAGCAGGCATTTTTTGTTACTCCTGACTGTGGTCCATACTTTGGAAAGACAGTAATGCCACACTTCTGTGCAGAGGTAGCAGCAGCAGCCGTCGACACAGATTCCATCAAACCAAACACATAACTTATAAACATTGTGTGAATTCTAGTAAGCAGATTTTCTTCTGCAAGGTGATGGCTTGGGGTCTGTCTGAGCAAAACACAACATGCTTGATCTGAGTTTTTGAGACTTGAAAGTACTGATGGAGCAGAAATGTAGTACATGACTGGCCTTTGGCATTTTCTAGGGGGAGAATAACTCTAGAAAAAAATCTGGAGATTTAGCAGATCATCTATAAGCTGCTGGCATGTGTATTTCCAAAAGTGACAAACTAAGGACATAGCTGCATTTGGGTGCTCAGAGTGATACTTATGTGCATGGGAAACAAGGACAGGAGCCCCTCGTTTTTTCGCCCTGAGCTAGATTAATCTTTGGCTTGCCCTAGCCAAAAGATAGAAACAAATACAAAAATATCCTTCAGTCCTTCATTCAGCCTTTTCGTTAGCTCCACTGTCACACTGTATTCCAGTACTAATTACTAAATGCCTTAGCACAGAGGAGCCTTCCACTATCTAGATCTGAGCCCACTAGAAATTTTAAAATGTCAAAAATATTTAAAAAATATTCACTTATTGCAACTTCCAATTGCAGATCAAGGCTGTGCCTCAGAATAATTCCTTGCTTATACCTTTGCCATTCCATCGACTTTGGGAAGATGTTTTAAGGATAAGGAACTATGAGCAGAATTTATAAGAAGAGGCAGAAATGATGCAAACTACAAATCAAGTTATACTCTGAAAATTTTTCAGTCTGGTTTCATAGGCTTGAGAGATCTAGATGGTTGGTTCAAGAAACCATTTGGATGTTTATCTAAACCTTCCCAGCCCATCACTTCTTGAAAAAACCCTACTGGAACTTCAAATCACAGGGCCTGACTCTGCCCTTACAGTGTGAATTATATGGTGCAGACAGTGAGTTTTTCCTGATGTAAAACTAGAGAAATTTAAGGCATTGA
Organism: Bucco capensis; assembly: GCA_013396975.1. Lineage (NCBI taxonomy): Eukaryota > Metazoa > Chordata > Aves > Piciformes > Bucconidae > Bucco > Bucco capensis. The sequence goes on from VWZO01012532.1 coordinate 75,105, forward strand.
CACAGCACTACATAAATACTCAAAGTCATACTCAAAAATACCTCTAATTTGGCTTACAGTTGCTATGGTCATGTGTGTTATATGCTTGTCTGGAGTAAAGTGGCATGACAGGCTAAAGACTGCAGTGCAGTATAGTGGTCTACCCGTGCACAGAAACTTGCAAATGTTCTTCAATCTGGAAACAATACAAAGAAATGTCAAACCATAGTAGTATCTATGTGCAGAACCTTCTTGCACTGCTCTGCCCAGAACATCAAAGTACTCCTAATTGTTGCTGTAAAGGAATCTATATGAAAACACTTTACTGCTGTTGGGTTTTAAAGTTGTAGTTATTAATATAAGAACTTAAAATGCATTCAAAACGTTTTGCTTATTCTTTGATCACAGATAGCCTATCAAAAAAATAGGAGAACTTCAATAGGAACCTGTAGGAGTTCAGGTATCTCTCAAATCCATGCTCTATCTGTGCAAGAGCCACTCAATAGTAGTTGTTGTGATGTTTGAATGGTGTGAAAGTGAGCTAATAGCCATCACCTGGGTTTGATCTAAATATCTTTAAAATTTGCTGTGAATTCTAAAAAGAACAATTCAAGACCAGCTAAAATGCACTAGCAGAGCTCCAAAATAGAAGGAAACCAGTCTGACAAAGCAGTTATCTCAGCCTTATTCTAACACACTGTGATTTTAAAACCAGCAGTGCCCCAAATCTATTTTTTTTTCCCCAGAAGCTATCATTATTTATCAAGCATGTTTTGTGAACTATTTCTAAGATCAGACTAGCAAACAATAAAAAAGTTTTCATTCTTAGGGAGCAGAGAGTAGAACAATGGATGTCTTACAATTCAGATTAATGGCAAAAAAAACCCAACAAGCCACAATATCTTTTAAGATTGCTAATTTTTCATGAGCTATTTATTTAAGTTTTTACTTTTATTTGCTGCTAAGAAATTTATTTTATTATTTTATTATTATCACTAATTATTATTTTATTATTTATTATGTATTATTTATTTATTATTTTATTATTTATTATTTTTATTATTATTTATCCACTGAGAAATAAAGAAGACTGGAAAATGTGACTCTCTAATGCTGATTGCCACAAATAGATGTTCTGATTCTTCTATTAACTATTTTATAAAATCAACATATTATGGATGATGGACCAGTCTCTCTCGCAATTACCTCTCCTCTGAGTGATAGAAGTCATTTCTCTTACAGTAAGCTGCTATTCTCTGTAGTCTGCCTTAGAGAACAATATTTATTGGTATATACTGGTATGACAGAAAAATATGGAGAACAGCAGTAAGAGAAAATGTGTGCAGTTAAATAGAAAAAGTGACAAGTGTCCCTTAGTTATTGGAAACAAAAATAGATCTCACAGAAAGAATGTTTTTATTAACAAAGCAAATCATAGATATCTTGGCAAGGCTGCACACCACCCCATGTTCTTGTTCAATTCCCACTCACATCAGCAAACCCAAATGCTGGTACTTTGTAGGTTAGTGTCTGATGGCATGGCTTCTTATGCCTCTGCTTTGATAGCACAGAATCATGGAAGTGCTGGGGCTGAAAGGCCCCTTTGGAGATCTTCTAGTTCAACTCCCTGTTCAAGCTGGGTCATCTAGACCCAGTTACCCAGGGCTATATCCAGTCAGGGTTTGAATACTTTCAGGGATGGCAGCTCCACTATCTTTGTAGCCAACACAATCCAGTGTTTAATCCTCTCACAGTAAAACAGATCTTTCTTATGTTTAAGCCTCTATTTAGTATCTAACTAAAGCCTGAATAAAACTCCTGCTAATATTTATTATCAAGTATAGGCACAGGACAGTGATAAATGATACAAAAATACATTACAGATTTACTGCTTGACAAAAAGCTATTATACAGCTCATGTAAAGATATAAGAATAATTATTTTAACAGTAAATTTAAAGTGTGCTGCATGTTTTTTTTTTTTTGCTTTCTGTAAAGTAGAATGTATGTCTTTTTTATTCCTGTTCACCACTCATGGAGAATTGAAAATACCAATAAATGCCATGGAAACAACTGTGATATCTCCATGGTGATACTGGTTGGGTCTACACTGTCTATTCTGTACCCTTTAGCCTGTGTGTCAAGGTTGCACACCCTGGTCCCAGCCTGACACTGACCAGGGAGGGCTTTGTTATGCACCAGCTCTGTGTTCCTTGGCAGGAAAACTGGATTTGCAGAACTATGAGGTACTCCATTAACTCTTTGTCAGAAGATGGCTGTAGAATCTGGGGATCTGGGGGTGTTGAGTGACAGCCAGCTGAACATGACATAGAAGTGTGCCCAGGTGGCCAGGAAGACCAACATCATCCTGGCCTGCACCAGAAATAGCGTGGCCAGCAGGATTAGGGCAGTGACTGTCCTCCTTGTACTGGGCATTGCTGAGGCTGCACCTCAAGTATTGTGTTCAGTTTTGGGCCCCTCACTACAGGAAGGACATTGAACTGCTGGAGCATGTCCAAAGAAGGGTGAGTAGGCTGGTGAAGAGTCTAGAACACAAGTTTTATGAGGAGCAGCTGAGGGAACTGGGATTGTTTAGTCTGGAGGAGGCTCAAGGGAGACCTTATCACCCTCTACAGCTACCTGAAAGGAGGTGGTAGTGAGGTGGGACTTGGTCTCCAGCTTATGAGTGATAGGACAAGAGGAAATGGCCTCAAGTTGTACCCGGGGAGGTTTAGATTGATTATTAAAGAATTTCTTCACTGAGAGGGTTATCAGGAGTCGTATAGACTGCCCAGGGAGGTGATGGAATCACTGTCCCTGGAAGCGTTTAAAAAACGTGTAGATACCTGGGGACACAGTATAGTGGTGGGCATGGTAGTGTTGGGTGGACAACTGGACATGATGATTTCAGAGACTGTTTCCAACCATAATGATTCTATGATTATGCAGTTGTGACTCTTTCTGCCTGTGGAGCTTTTTGTCCCACAGTTTAACCACAGCCATTGAAACCCATGTTGTAAGACAAAGCTAAGTAATAAGCTTCTTGTCTAATGGCTCTCGGTAACCATGATTATAAGCAATTCAAGTGCCATCCTTTTGCCTGAATGATGATTTCCCTTTCTCTGTATTCACACCAGAAAAAGAAGGGTCTTCATTACTCAGACCCTGTTTGCAGGGCTGATGGCTCCTGAAGTGTTTGTAATGAGTGATGTGCCAGTACAACACAGGCTGAAAAACATTTAATAAAGCATTTACCTAGTAGCAAACAATATCAATGGATCATCAAGACAAGATAGTCTAGCTCACAAAGTCAAAAGAGACTGAAATTTCATTCCCTCATTGAAGTTCAAGCTACAAGTCCAGATATATTTTAAACATTGATTCAGTTACATCCCCTAAATTCCAATGGGCAATTAAGAGGACTCTAAGTCAGAAATACTTGGGAAGTAATTCAGGAAAGTTTGTTCATAAAATGAGACAACTATTAAAAGTGAGAGAACTTAGATCTTGCTTCTTCCATTGTCTCCCTTCTATTTTTTTTTAGGACAATAGTAAAACTGCTTAGTATAATTGTTGTCATTCTTACATTCTCAGATAAGAAATTCTATCAAAATCAGCAATATCTCTCTGGCACAAAACCTCCTGTCTTGTCTTACTTTGAGAGTGTTTTAGACTTAGTAGTTATGCTTTGGTACTGATTGTTCTGTCCTAGAAGTACTAAATGAGATATGTCCATTTGGGTAGAGACAGCTCTTGTCTTAGGGCACAGCTCCTAAGCACGTGAGATTGAAAGGACCCTCTTTAATGTCAGGCCCTGGATCACCACTGGCTGTGCAATAGCTAATGTCTGCATACAGTAATCATCTTGCTCTGTCCTGGGAATCAGTTGACTCTCTTACTCCTTTAGCTCCAGTCGAAGCTTATTCTAGAACAACACTGCCCTAGTGGCAGGAGACTTGTGATTTCCAGTCTAAATTTATTCAGAGTCAGTTATTGCACTTAAAGAGCTTTTCTTCTTCCCAAGGGGAAGCTTATTCAGTGATCTGTGTTCCCTTATTTTCTCAGATCTTATTCGCAGAAGGTAATTGTATCTCCTTCAAGGCTTTCCTGGCTGGCTAAAATAACCAAGATCTTTCTGTCACCTCTTCTTTGCCTTCTTTTATCAATCTCACTAGAAATTGCTGAAACTACGAGGCATAAATGCTAACAGTCAGCATTTGATAGTTTCTTTAAAGCAAAATTGGGATGTGTCTGGCAGTGCTTAGAATCTAGCGAATGAGAGGTCAGAGTCCCTGTGATTTCCTCTAATGGATGAAGAGAATTCATGGGTAATTTTTAATACATCTATACATTTTTTTAATGTCAAATTGTTCCCGGAATTCAGCCTGACCCAGCTGCTTCAGTGTACGTGAATACATTACTGGCTCAGGGATGAGAACAAAAAAACCTCTTAGAAGGTGAAACTACCTCCTATAGCAGGTAAAAAATATATAGCTGTAGGAGGTAGTCTCAAAAAAATACATTAGCTTTCATTTAAAGGCTGGATTTGTATGTCTCTTCTCAGTGTAAGGGGCCCACCTTCAAGGAATACTGAGGGAAAAATCCTGTAAAGAGGCAAGTCTGCAAACTTGGGGATTAGTAGGGATCACTTAATTAAAACCAAACAAACCTATAAAACCACGAGCAAAACCAACAACAACAAAAAACCCTCCCAAAATCCCCAAAAGACATACTCTTATTCCTGAAAACACCACTTACACTAATGTTAAAAGGTTTTCATCCCTATAGTAAAAACATGAAATAAAACCTTTCTTTTTACTTTAGTGAGGCAGGAGAGGGTTGTTGGTTGTTTTTTTTTTTTAATTACAGAAAAGGAAACTCAGTTTGTTGGAAAATTGATGGGCATGGAGTTTTTGTTTCCTAGGAAAAAAGCTCCTTTGTGTTTTACACCATTGCTCAGTTTGTCAGTGTCTAGTGGAAAAACCATGGGGCACTTCTGTAATGCACACACATAACTTCCATGGGAATTGTGATCACTGACAAGATCACACAGAAAGACATTACATACTTTTCCCTGCTCATGAGTTTCTGGGCTGTTTTATTTTGTTCTGTTCTTCTTTTATGTTCTTTGAATAAATCCTAAGGCCTTTCATCCCTAATGCAGCACTAGACAAAACAAGTGGGAAGGATTATAAGAAATTTGATCAACAGCAACAGAAAGCCAATTTAACTGGAGAGTTGCTGCTCTGCTTGTGATGTTTTAACTTTTGTGACAGGCAGAGGCTTAGTTTACACTGGGATTTCCTGCATGATTTACAAAGCAGGAGTGAAACCCCTCACATCCATTCTGATAGATCTCTCCCTTCATACATCAATGCTGACAGCACTAATCTGTGAAGAATTAGTGACCTAGAAGTTCAAGTCAGCTATTCCTTTTGTCTGGCTCTAACACTATTCATGGAAACTGCATATTAAAGGTACCAATAAATGTCTGTGTGCAATGGGAGCAAAAATGATTGATTGTACATTTTTGCATGAAAAAGTGTTTTAGAACCAAAAGACTGATTAGCAAATCGTTGGCATAAAAATGGGAATGCAGACAATGGTGTCTTCTGTAAAGAACTTGATCTTTGCTAGCTAAATTGTTTCTGTTCTCCTTTCAAATGATACTATTTGCTTAGAGTTAGATGGCAGAACTTACATCACACTATAGATGGTGGCTATCTATAAGTCAACTTGCAGCTTCTTATGAGACATCTGGTTCCTCAATGGACTAGATACCTAGTGTGGAGCTGGAGAGGATCAGCTATGTCCAACTCATAAATGAATTAGTTTAGCAGCACAGTATAGAGTGAGGAAGTCACATAGATTTTGGAGATTCAAAATACCTATGATTGGCTCCTTTCTGATTGAATATCTGCTGCCTCCAGCTGACCATTTCAAAAGCTCCTAACTGATGTAGCTATTGAAGCCATGAGCTGGAATTGATGTGCACAGCACAAAGAGAAGACATATAAATCTTCAGTCCTTCCAAGAAGAGCAGAAGCATATTTCCTCAGCAGGCAAATATATGAGGTTCAGTTCCTGTACTGTTGCAGCAGATCACAAACAGGTTTTACTGCTTCTTTGCTCCATGGCTGCAAAACATGCAGACTGAAGAAAAGAGACAGTTTGAGCAACAAGAAAGTCAATAGATCCTGAGGGGTTTTTTGTCCTTCCATATCTGAGTTGTAACAAAACAATAAGGCTGCTAACTAGACCTCACAGTCATCCATTTTTTTTGTTTTCGAGTTAATTAATTGAAAAAATGGAGAGACAAGAGGTAAAATACTTGCAGGTAGCAAAGGGATCTTCATAAGCTGGATCAGGGGGCTGAGGATAATGGGATGAGGTTTAACAAGGCCAAGTTCCAGGTCCTACACTTTGGTCGCAACAATCCCATGAAATGCAACAGACTTGGGGAAGAGTGACTGGAAAAATGCCTAGCAGAAAAGAGTCTGGGGGTGTTGATTGACAGCTGGCTGAACATAAGCCAGCAGTGTGCCCAGATGGCCCAAAAGGCATCAGCTTCCTGGCTCGGATCAGAAATGGTGTGACCAGTAGGACCAGAGAAGTGATCATCCCCCTGTACTTTGCACTGGTAAGGCCACACCTCGAATACTGTGTTCAGTTTGGGGCCCCTCAATACCAGAAAGATGTTGAGGCACTGGAGCATATCCAGAGAAGGGCAACAAGGCTGGTGAAGGGTCTGAAGAATAAGTCTTATGAGAAGCAACTGAAGGAAGTGGGGTTGTTTGAGGAAGAGGAGGCTCAGGGGAGACCTTATCTCTCTACAACTACCTGAGGGGAGGTTGGAGTGAACTAGGAGTTGGTCTCTTCTCCTGAGTTACCAGTGAGAGGATAAGAGAAAATGGCCTCAAATTGTACCAGGGGAGGTTTAGATTGGATATTAGCAAAAATTTCTTCACAGAAAATGTTGTTAGGCATTAGAACAAGGTTCCCATGGCAGTGGTGAAGTCATGATCCCTGGAGGTGTTTAAAAACATGAGTGTGGTACTTAGGGACATGGTTTAGTGGCATGGTGGTGATAGGTTGATGGTTGGACTTGATGATCTTAAAGGTCTCTTCCAACTTTATTGACTCTGTGAATGAGGGAATGCAGCATGACAGTTCCCCTTTTTGCATCCCTGAAGTACCCTTTTAGACTCCTGAGGACATTCATTACCATTTGCACTCCAGTGTCTATTTGGGGGAAGCCAAGCTAACCCTAGGGAGGGGAAAATAATATGCTTTCTTTGGGGTACCACATTTTAAAAACAGGTTCCTTGAAACCCCTCTGTTGCATTTCAGGCTCATCCTTCACAGGCTTGGGCTCTGTTTCTCTCTCTTTTTCTATCAAAATTTATACCAGACAGAATGGGTTTGGCTTTTACAGGAGGTCAGTGCAGGCCTGTTCAACAGATACCTATTCAACACCCTGTCTGGACTAGAGTTAGGAGAAATTGTTCCTGAATGCAATTTAAATGTCAGTTTAAAGAGTTCATAACCTGACAAGGAGAAATACTTCACAGTGGCACACAGCTCCAGCAATGCTGGTCAGCTGCTTAGACCATAAGATTATGGCTATCTGGAAGATCATTTTCACAGTCTCCTGCTAATGATAAAGCATTATTTCATAGAGGAGTAGGAAAACTGCAGAAAAATAAGTGACAAAGGAGTGCTGAAAATGAACTTGGGAACAGCAGATACATTTCACATGAAGAGAGTCTCTGTGGGTTGGAGATCCCTGAAAGACAGGAGAGAGATTTTAGATGATATTCAATAGACTTATGATATTTCCCTTTTGATAAAAGATACATCACAAGTCCCAGAAAACTGAGTTTTAAAGGCAATAGGAGAAGCCATTCCCTTCCCCACAAATCCCAACTCAGGACAAGGTAGAGGATGGGAAATCATTATCTGCTGAGAGAAAATGATGTGACCAGCATATCCCAAGGCAATGCTCACATATCAGAAGAAGAGAAGTCTTTAATATGTTCATATATTTGAATTTGCAGTAAGGAGAGGCTTAGAGTAGACTGTGTCAGAGAGCAGCACTTTTCTTCGATGCCTTTAGAGTATGCACCTAGGTAGTTTAGGCTGGAAGGAAAAGAGAATGACTGCCTGGGACAATGAAGGGTAGAATAAGGCCTCTTCTTGCTTAGCAATTAATCTACAGTTTAATTTATGCTTTATACCTGCAAAGACTTCTAAAATTATTTTTAAACAGATCATGAGAATTGACATGAAAAGGTGGAAATTAAGTGCAACAGAGTGTATTTTCAATACTTAACCCAAAATTAGTCCCACAAGAATGACTGTGCTTTCTCAGTTCAACCTAGAAAGGTTATTTTTGAACATGAAGATTCCAAATTTAGCAGTAAGTATAGCTGTGTGTGCACAAATGCATACACACACATAACAGTACCCAAAACACAACTCCTGTTTCACAACCCAACAGTCTGGGATTGGTAGTAATTATTTTATTTGTTATTAATTTTAAATTAGGGCTTGAAGAATGAAATTTACATTTTCTTCATTAGGTCCCATAAGAACAGTATATATTCAGACTTCTTTTAGGCATTGGTCTTTTAAGATCTAATCAGTAAGCAGGGGCTAATTTTACTGCATCTTGAGACAACTTCAAAAATCTATCGGACGGAAAGAGTATATGGAAAGCATCAAGACAACCCCTGACAGGAAAGTTAGTCTGTTTTATTTCCTTCAGTCATAAGAACTATGAGAAAATTGAATGAAAATACTTTTTTTTGCTGCAATTAAAACCTTTGGGGAACAAAGCTACTGAAAAGGTGTCCTAGAGAAATATGAACTAAAGTTGTGCCCCAAAGAAAAAGTTTACTAATGTCTATTCCCTCATGTCCCTGCGACTCAAGTCTCAGTTCCTAGGTGACTAAACTGGATTGCCTGTGTAGTGGGTGATAGGATGGCCATATTCTTGCCACCCAAGACAATTTGTAGAACATTCATATAAACTTTTTATGACTGTTGCTGCAACATTTTTTATTCGATACCTGTGACTTTGACAACACACAGAATCCCTTTGTGTTTATAAAGCATGATCATCTCTTTTAGGTGATTATGCCACCAACAGTGCCTCTGGTATGTTTCAAACTGATGCCAAAATCATAATGAATTCATTTAAGAATAAATCTATGCACAAAAAATACACTATGTTTTTACTAATGCTGATAATACTGTTATTTGAGTAGTAAATAACTATGATAAGAACCTGTAACTGTAAACTGAAAGGGCTGCCCAGTATTTAACTGAACATGAATGAAGCTTTATGGTAAGAAACATACCACACTTAATTCTATATTATTGCTGAAAACAAAGACTGACACATTTCAGCCTCAATGTTCTTTCTTCTGGGAAAGCATTCCTAGCATTTCTGTACAACATCTAATTTATTTCATTCATGCAAATGCTCAAAGGTAGCATTGTAATCCTCCATGAAACACTGCTGAGACATCATAAGTTCAGAACAAGAAGTTACTGGCATTTTTTTCATGGACAGCAATGCAGTTGCAACAAAAAAGTGTGTCTTTAACCTTTATCCACAGTACTTTCTAACAAAGATGTCTCATTTTTTGTATATTATTTCTCTGAAACATTGACTGACTTAACATAACATTGACTGACTGCACACAAGAAGCAGCACTTCTGCTAACACATCAAATACTCAAATGTTATAGTTACTATTTCAACTTCTTGTCATATGAATCCAGACTCTTTCTACATATAGTAGGCATATGTACATGCAATTCATATATGCATATACAGAATTGTCTTTGAATCTGAATTGTCTTTCTTTATATATGTATGTAGTCATAATTATATATATATATGTTCAAGATCATAACCACCTTTTTTTTTTTTTAATTCCTTGTGAGCCTAAAAACATTCATTTCTAAAAACAGATTCCAGAGGATTAAAAAAGTAATTGCAAAGGCTTGCTGTAGGAAAACACAGCCTGAGATATGTAGCTATAATTCAGCCTTCTACCTTAAATGGAAATTTTGTGAGAGAAAATGGCCATTTTAAGCAAAGCATCAAACTGTTGGTGATATTTCTTACGAAGGAAGATAAATATATTGAGCAGCTAAACTTAACTGATGACAGGGAACAAGAGCTGGCACAATCTGTCAAGGGAACTTTAAAAATTGTAGTCAATTTAATTAGGATGAACTATGGCATAGTGCAACAATTTTCTGGTCTTTTAGTGTGTAAGCAAGATAAGTTTTGCATTGAAATTCCTTGGTATTTTCACTGCAAGAAAATCCTCCTCAAATATAATGTCTACAGAAGCTTAAGTAATGCTTCCAGGAGAACCACTGGACACTTGCAATGGTGTTGTTCACAACTGACCTCTCTTAGTGTCTAGACTTCCTGTATTGTACAACAAATTAAGAGCCTTTGGAGAGTGGACTCTGACTTGGTCAATTTGGAGATTTTCATGACCTCTTCATTAGATGAGTTCCTTTAGATCCCAAGTCAACAGAGGATGCTTTTACTACACCCTTGCGAAGTCAACTAGTTTTGAAATCCATAAAGAGCAATGCAATATATTTGCAGACTGTCCTATAAATTTTTTTCCAAGAGTCATATCAGGTCACTTTGAAATACATTTGAAGCAAGAACATGAGTTTGGCACTATATTGTGTTTTCTCCAGGGTACTTGTGGATTTCATCTGAAATCAGAATTAAAATGAAAAAACAGACGCTTATACAGAAGATAGAGACTACTAGAAGTGAGTGACTTGAACAGCTTGCTTGCTTCAGTTGCTGTAAACGTTGAGGTCTTCTGCAACCATGGTTGACTACAAGGGAAAGGTTTGATCTACACAGATTTATTCCATCAAAGTCGAGCTGATCTTTCCATAATTTTGTTTGATCAATGAGTTTACCTTCAGTTGAGACTTGTATCTGTGGAAGTTTGTGGGAGCTTTAATCTTCACTGAGGAAGAACTATTAAAGGCTTGAGACTTACAAAATTTAACTTCAAGGAGTAATTCATGTACTCCTACTTCTTCGCAACCAAAAATTCTTGAATTGAGGACCTGAGAAAACATCTACATGACAGTCTTTGTACAACTGATAGAAAGATGTTCCTTCTGCAAAACTGAATTCTTCCTCTGTGTTAGGTATGCAAAGCTAGTGAGATAATTTCTACTGAGCATTAAGAAATACATCCAGAAGGTGCAACCTATTTGTCATTCAAACCTAAGGAACTGAGAGAAAATCTAGACATCAGGTTTCCTGATAGTTGAAATATTGTACTACTAGCAACATCTAAGTAAATAATAGATATTGTGGAAAACATACTTTAAGTGACTACTGTAAGTATTTCAAACTGAGGTAGCTGGGGAAGAAATAAAAGCATCACAGAAATAATACCAAGATAAAAACAGTAACTAAAAATACAGAGTCTCTACACAGTTGATTGGTAAACATTTATGTGCTCACATAATCCTCGTTTAGAGAAAGGGCCATAGACTTAAATATGTCCTTTTTAACAGGTGGGTGCTTGCTTGGCAAAGATGAAGTTTTTTCTGAGCTTTCACTTGAGATGTATGTGTGTACATAAACTCTGTGTCAATGTCAAACTATTAACAAATCGAAATCCATTTTCCAGCAAGTCTGTCATCCACAATTAATTGCATTGGTTAATGCTCTATTCCACATCCTACTGATAAATTTAACTGTCATTCCATAGCTGCTCCCCTCATTGTAAATGTCACAGTATTTTGCTGTCAGGGATGGGAATTTTAGGAAGGCTTCTTCTGTTCCCATTTAGGTGGAGTCTAATTTTCATTCCTAATAATGTCCTAGGTGAATACTCTAGACAATTGCTGCTTCAGTCCAGGCTGCAGTCAAAAGCAATATAACAATCCCCCTGCAGACAGTGCTTAGAGTAACTTGATGAGAAGAATGAAGATTTCAGCTGGCAAAGAAACCAAATTACAACTCCAGCCTGGGAACCAAGGTGGAGGTCGTCGGTGGGGCAAAGTGATTACTGTGGCATAATTACAATAGTCACGGATAAATCAATCTGTTTCATTTCAAGTGATGGCAAGACCTCAATCTTTTATCTGTAAGCAAACTGATACACAAAATTAAGCCGAAGGTAGGGTTGGAAAAAGAGAATATATTGTTAGAAGGCAGTTTCATTTATAAATGTTTCACAGATAGCGTCTAATTGAGAGATTCAGGGAAATAGTTGTCACAGCTTTGCAAATTCAAACAGGAAATGTCCTACTTTGGATATAAAGCTGTATTCAGAGTAGCAATGTCTCTGCTATGAAATGAATTGCATTAAAACCACCCATCTCTGCTTAAGCAGGATGGGATAAATGCCATGAAAGGGCATGCTCCTAAGGCAATGTTTGGTTATCAACTGAAAAAAACATACTGTCACTAAGATATCCTAAGTCAGTCTTGAAAAAGCATACTAATTAAGCTTTCACTAATATTTCTACATTTGTTTGCTTGCTTAAATCAATGCTGTCTTAAAACCTAGTCATGTAAATTGACATGTTTTTAAAAAAATCATTCAGAAAAGAGCTTAACATGACATTATTTCTTCTTTAACCATGATGGCAGGAGATCCATCTTCAAGTTTAAATAGCCCAGTTATAGGTTTCTTACATCAGTCATTACTATGACTCTGTGAAGAAACAGTTTGGCAAATGAAAATTTATCTATCAAAGAATCTTCCACTCTAGAACTAGAAGTGATCATCATTCATTATTAGTAGCCAACAACTGGAAGAACAGCTTCTAGGCTGCCTCTGTTCCCATAGAGTATCAGTATATACTTCTCTGTATCAGTAAATACTGATGTGCTCTGCTGGTGGAATGTGTCTCTGTTCCCGGTAGAGAATAGTGTGGTGGCCTTGGTGAGTCCATGCTTGAGTATGTGAGAGACTGAAGTGCAATAGATGGAGCACCAGTACCCCCTCATAATGTGGCAGCCACAAATGGGGAAAGGCTGCCAAAAGGGAATTTAAGGAATCTGCTCCAGCAGATCAGTCCCTAACCTGTCCTTGTACATGGGGTTATTAGTTAACAATTTAATTACAAGTTTTGCAGCTTCTTCACTAGCAAATGCATTCTGGCTTACTTGCACCAACAGTCACTCAGGTGGTGTGGAGCTTTCGGTTTTGCAAACAGCTACCTGAGTGTGTGTCATGTTAACAGGTGAGGCCCTGACCCTGCAGTCTCTCTGCCCTGCTGCTTCAGACCTTGACTGAAGTGGCCTGCATTCCTTCCACACTGCAAACTAGGCCATCGTGTACGGAAAAGAAGGAAACATGGGACCATCTGTTTCAAGTACCTCTCCTTATCCTCAACTTCTTTTTCTGGGTAAGAGACTTGAGTCTAATTCAGAAGAACTGTCACGGCACTGCAGTTTTTGTGTCAGGGGCACTGACATCTTGGGCTAGATGAGGTCTTTGACAAAAAAAACTGATGTCAGTAGGACAAAAATTTTGTCATGTGAGGTGAAATCCCAGCCCTTGGGCTTGCCTGCCTAGACTGCAGAAGTTATGGTTTGATACTGTAGTCTCCAGCTGCTTCTAGGTCATGTTACCAAGTACAGGAAATCACAGGCAGCTTCAGAACATGCTTTGCTTTTTCACCTGGCTTGCTTTTTCAGGAGCCTGAGGATTCCACTGTCTCACCTCTCCTCTCAAACTGTCAGAGGGAGTCCTGAGAGTGGAGTGGGACATCTAGAGCAAGGATAACACCTTCTTGCAGCTGGGACCACACTGGAGCTTCCTAGAGTTGTGCTTTCCACCAGAAAGTGACCAGTGCCAAAGGATTGCTTTTCCTTTTGCTGTCTGGAACAGAGCATGTCCAGGTCAGACCTTGAAGGGAAAACTGTCTGAGCTTACTAGAAGCTGCATAAGACTCTCCAGAAACAGAAGACTTGAAAAGAGAGAAGGGACTGCTAGGAGTCTGATTGGCTTCTCCAAGTTCATTCACTGTAAGGCTTGGAGTTTAACTAGCCAAACTGTTAGCTCCTGAACTGCTTTTTCCGTAGATACATGGTCTAGGAAGGAGATACTGGGCATGGTTGTCATTTATTGATAGTATTGTGCCCTAACAATCAGGAGAAGGCTGTTTTCTTCCCCTCTGCTGCTAGGTAGCACCCAAATAGGTTTGACATTTGCTTTACAACCCTTTGACAACGAAAGGGTTTTCAAGCCCTGAAACAGACTGTCCAGGGAAGTGGTGGTGTCACCATCCCTGGAGAGATTGAAAAGACGTGGAGATGTGGTGCTTAGGGACATGGTTTAGTGGTGACCTGGCAGTGCTGGTTAATGGTTGAACTTGATGATCTTAGAGATCTCTTCCAACCAAAATAATTCTTTGATTCTGTGATCTTGATGAGATTGTAATGAGGAAAAGCCTTGTTCCAAATTCAAGATATTGTAGACAGTGCCAAACAGTTCAGTGACAGCTCCATGTGTGCAGTGGTGGATGTGTAGGCCTACAAATGAACAGAGATATCTGTCAGGATACACAGGATTTCAGAGTACCACTGAAATCTCAGGTTTTGAAGATTAAAATATCTTGTGGATATAGGTCTAAAAATTCTCTCGATGTTAGCTATAGCCTGGATGAGTCCTTATTTTGCCATCACCTGTGTCAGGAGCAGAGGGCCCCTGATTCTGACTTTAGTAAGAGTTGTGGATTCTGGGCATGCCCCAGGATTAGACCCATAATAATTTCACTCTAACTGCACCATAGATTCTGTACTCACAGCTGTCTCATCCCTCTTTATATGTCCATTCCTTTCTCTGTTCCCAGGGGAACACTGCAAGAAAATTAGAGATACAGATAATGGCAAAGCAATTTAACTGAAAAGAGCAAAACTGTAAGGACCTTTTCCCAAATGAACAAGGCTCAAGGTAGACAGCTACTGTCTTTCATTGGCTTATGTATACACTCAGTCTTACCATTCTTTTCCTCATGCACATGAACATACCTCAAAGCATACTCAGTATGCCATGGCATTTTAAAAATTACTTATTTATCCAAAATGTCAGCACCTGAATGGAATCCTGTGCCCATTCTGAAAGACACATCAGACACAGGGGCATCTGCTAGTGTGAGGTTACTTACAGAACTGGCGTTTTCATTTTTCATCCTGCAAGAGTTTGCTAAATGTCATCACTCATTGGAATGGGCCTGCTCACCTCTCTGGACCACTCACCTGAATAATGAGTTAAGTCCTCAGGTCTTTTAGGAAAACCCAACAGCAGTGAACTTTGGATACTTTTTAAATAAGATTTTACCAGGAAGTAATAAAAACTTTCAGAATAACAGGAAATATTTCTACTCTCTCCCCACCCTCATATTATCTCACTTTTCTTTATAAAGGCAGTGTTCAGTTTCCTTGAAATTGGTCTCTTTAGAAATGTAGCACATTTATTGGGGAGGAAAAAAAATGGTTAGCTAAAGGAATAGCAATTTTTCTATGGTGTTTCAGCAAATGTGGTAGTTTTCTTGAGTGCCACCAGTTTATTTCAGCTGTGGGAATATAACCAACCAGTAGGTTTCTGAAGCATCAGTGAATAAGGACCCATAAAAAAAAAAATCCATCTGTAAGCACAGGATCAATCAGTGCTTCTGTAGTCAAAAAAGACAGATTTTTCTCATAGTTAAAGCAAGTGTGTCAGATCACTGCAGACCCAGAAGTTAAGTGTGCTAAGGGCAAAAATCCAGGATCTATGTGAATGCTTCTAAGAGAATGTAACACACTATGAAAAAAAGGGTTTCATAGAACAGTTTAATGAAATGTATTAACTCTAGGGTAAAACACAGGTACATACAAGACATCATTGTGTCAATGAAGGAGATGGATCCCTTCCTTGCACCTAGTGTTTTGCTTAATGATGGTGGTCTCTGAGCAAGCTATCGCTACTTGTGAACAATGCACTACTTTCATAGATCATCTGGACTCATCTTATCTCTGATCAGAGACATACAACCTTGTATGCTTAAATTATATAAGGCTGAGAATGGGAAGTTGTTCAGTGGTTTGCTCCTCACTTTAATTGTCATGGTCATTAGTCTGTGAATTTATTTCTTGGTAAGAAGGTATTTCCCTTACCAGAGGTGGAGTCCAAAACACTGAAGGTAAGATACAGGTGCTTAAATACAGGCCTCTTATGCTATGTGAGGTCCTCTGCTGCATCACCTGGGATCTCCCCCTACATGCGACTGACCTTCTGCTTCACCCTTCTGACACACAATTTCCTCCCCAGGAGTGGCCCAAGCCCTCTTTCAGAAAAACATTGTATGAGTCATCACTATGTGGAACTAATAAATAGCCAATAAAATGTCATAAAAGCCATGCTAAACATCACACTTTAGCCACTGGCTTTTTGTTCTGCCTGACATCTTTAAGTTGTCTAATTAATCTGCAATCTGTCAGCACTGTAAACATGTTGATGATAATTATTAACAATTGTGTCCTGGCTCTCTTTGTGGAGTAATAACCAGACCTGCAGGCTAAGTGACTTGAATTTGTAATAATTTCTCAGAAGAAACAGGTGATTTCATTGTGTGATTTCAGTAGAGCTGTTGAAGGTGGAAACAACTCCCCCTGCTTTCTCTAATCTTACTTTAACCTTCTCTCAAGGCCCTTAGGAAAAACAAAAACCAAACCAAAAAAAGGGACAAAGTATTGACTTCATTGGGAAATGTCACCGTTACTTTTAATTAGAATCTTTAAAAGTGAGGAGCAGCTTTTTTCAGGTCCTACATTGCAAGGCTGATTTCCAATACTGTGTGTGAAAGACTAAATATTTGCAGTGTGTTATTGCTGGGCCAGCTTTTGTACCTGGACAGTAAAGTACAGAGAGCCATGAGTTCTACCTCTGTTTTATCACAGGATCAGAACAGTCCTGGATATCACTTGTAGTTGGGTAATTATCCTGCTTTTCAGCAAACCAAATTTTTACTCTGTGAAAGAGCTCATCTCACACTATTTTAGTCCAAACTTTCCATACCTTAGTCTCCCACAAAAACACAAAAAAGAATGGTTATCCCTAAAAATGAAGCTACCCCTTATTTTTTTTTGTCATCATGATGTAATAGCCAGAGTTGTTTTCTTGGTGATCTATCTCACTTGTCCATTGACATCATATTAAAGCTGGATGCAAATTGCTACACAGAGTGCATGCAAAGTAACAGCAAATCTATCCAGTCTACTTTAGGTACAAGGCACATGATAATAATAAAACTGAAATTGATTTTTTATGTCCTGAAATCAAAGCATCATCTTTATATAATCAACATCACACTGAAGACAGCACTGTAGTCAATCATGGTAGCTGGCATTCCTAAGCTTTGCTCACGTGGGTAATTCTTAGACACTTCCACTGTTCTGTGGAAATTGATGGGATGGTTTAGCTGAGCAAAAGTTGGCAGGAACAGGCCTCTGGTTTTCATTTTGATTTTCTCCTGGGAGTAAAACACAAGCAAACAAACAAAGACACCCAATGAAAAACACATTAATTCATTTGGCTTCACACTTGGTACTGCTTAAAATGCTTTGCATTGGCTTGGTGAACAGCTTGAAGCTTCCACAAAACTGCATAGCAACTTTACAAATAAGTGCATCTAAAACTGGTGCGTTACATACATAAAGAGGAAATAATTAATACTTGTTAGCTCTGACTTTTTGGTACTTCTTGCTTCAAAATCTCTTTATTTTCTTTTGAAGCAACTTCAGTTACCCCATTGGGCAAAAAATACTAGGAGAAATACAGTCAAGCAGCATTCTGTGTTGAGAAAATTACTTATGTAAATACGTTAAGACTCACTAGATGCAAGATAACTTTATAGCCCTGGATTTTTATGTCTTTGAACAGTGGTGATTAGGAAGTAATATTGTACCATCTGATAAATACTACTTGATCTCATGGGGTTGGTGTTTTAACACACATAGAACTATCTTACAAAGTGGGAACAGTTCCTCCCAATGACATCTTTCCATCTCCAAGGTATAAAGATGAATCAAAGAAAGCCTCATAGTCATTGTTAATAGCAGACTACTCTTTTACTAGTAGGGAGTACATGAGAAGTTAGATCAGTGATGGCAGAACAATACATGCAGTTTATAGATGTCTTGACTTGGTTGTCCTTTGAAAGATGCTTCCCCTTGGGCCAGGTCAGCCACTTCTCCAATCTTATTTTCAGCAAGATTTCCACACAAGTTAGCCACTGCTGACATTAGAGCAATATGTATGTCACTTGGTCTGAATGCCATCCAAAAGTTCTCCATCAGCATGCAGCCCTGGTTTGGCTGATACTTATAAGGGAAAACACCACAGGCTTAAGAGTCCAACTCCTCAACTCATATATTGACTGTCCCTGGAGGTGTTTAAAAAACATATAGATGTGGCACTTAAGGACATGGTTTAGTGGCATGGTAGTGATAGGCTGATGACTGGACTTGATGATCTTAGAGGTCTATTCCAACTTTAATGATTCTGTGATTTTGTGACACTATCCATGCTACTGCACTGGATCCCAATCTGCTTAGCTTGTAGTTTCTTAGGTTTCCCATTATTTGTGCACTGCTTTTTATTTTCTGTGGTTTTTAGCACATTTCCTAGGCACAGGCATTTTTTTTTGTTACTTCTTCAGGGAAATTAAATTCTGGAGCATGCAAGTTCCCTGCCTGAGGCCCTCACAGCCCTTTCCCATTACCATTTGCAAGTTCAATGTTATCTTCAAGCCATGGGCCGTCTCAGTCCATTGGGCATATTTTCAGGGGCATTTAAAGTCTGGAGTCAATAACACATGCACACATACACATGCACAGCCTATAGGGCAGAAAACCAAACTTGCTGGTAATATTTAAAGCCAGCTAGTTTTCCCAGGCTTCAGTGAGCCCACTGGCTTCTCTGGCCCAAATGAGGAAGGCTTGCTCTCTGTTCCCACTACTCTGCTCAGCAAGCATAGTAGTTCACCCCCCTCACCCCCGAGCAGCCTTTTCAAAGCAACAATTTCCACATGTCAGCCAGAATTCATAAACTGCATGTAGTTGGATTACCCTGATCATCACATTTCATGCCCCTTTAGGCTGATCTCCTCAAAAGAGATGCCTATGGATACCAGCCTTCCCTGTCATGCCCACTGCAGCAGAATGTGCTCTCCACCACAGGGGAGATGGCTCTCTTTGCCAGAGCACTCTTGTGCAGCACGGAAGTCATCACAGACATATCCAAACTGCATCTACTGCTGCTGGAAGGTCTTTTGGATTTTTTTTTTTTCTTTCTCTCTTTCCCTGTGCTGCTGCTTATCCTGAAGCATGATCCTGCCTTGTGTATTCTCAGTGGGCTCACTGCTTCTGAAAAACGTTAAGTGGATGGTTTACATTCAGGATTTTAAATTTGGCTTTCTGGCATGCCTCACATCAAGCTATGCTGCACCTCTGGAGGAGCTGAGCATCCAGGAGATTGAGCCATGTTCTTTTTATACCTGGCTAGCAGCACAAGGCATTGCTACTTCTTCAGTACTCTGGACTTTCATAGAGAAGGAGGAGGAAAGGAGCAACCAGAAATTGTATCTGAAATTTACAACAAATTCAATTATGTTGCTGGGGATTTATCATTGTTTTCTAAATGCTCTTATTATCTGATCTTTCTATGCCTTTTATTCCTCTGTGGACTCACGTTTGACAAAACCAACAACGCTACACTTGAATTCTTTGAGTGGAAACATAAACCCATAGTTAAGTGCATAGCAACATGGTGAATTTAAACCCAATCTTTATGAAAATGCCTAGAGCATGCACAGACAGTGTTGGGGGAATTAACTGAAAACAACAGGAACAAACTGATTTAGCAGAATTTTGTTCCTCTGTTACACTTTTCTCAGACACAGGCTCTGCTGGTATAAACTGGACTCATTCTATTTTTACCATTTTTAGCTAAAGTTCAACTCCAAATATTTTGACTGCTGTGTGATTATCTTCATACAAGGAGTAACTTTGCACTATTTTACCTATGACTGAATAATAAAGAAGGACATTTCCTACAATGCCCTCTTTATGTAGTTAGGATAATCTCAAGTCTTCTCAGACTTTCAAGGTTTACAGATACTAAGTACAATGTACTTAGATTTGTACTTATTCAGAAATCAAAACCCCCTCAAGTTTCAATGGATTAATGTATATTTCAAAGAACAAAAAATATTAAAGAGTAGGATTTTCTAAGCTGAGTAAACCCTTATCGGCTGTTCTTGTGATTTTGCATCATTTCTTCTCATCCCTTTCCCTCAGGGAGACAATAATAATAGCTAATATTCATTTTCTTTCCCAGTTCCTGCTTCCACTGTTTTTATTCAATTTTTATTTGGCAATCCATCTTCCACGGTAGTCAGAGTATCATTTTGATGCCTCTTAGCTCTCTTTCTGGAGGCTGGTAACCATACTCCTTTTCCTTGCTCTAGATCTCATCACATGGCCTTGTGTCACCACTCGTGTCTTGGCTAATAACACAAAGCTTGGTTCAAAGACAGAGGCATTTCTTCATAGGGACAACTATTTACCAGGGCATAACAAGGTGCAACTGATGGTCCTTCTCTGCTGGGCAGCTTTCCAGCCACTCATTCCCAAGCCTGTAGCGTTGCCTGGGGCTGTTGTGCCCAAAGTGCAGGACATGGCACTTGGCCTTATTGAACCTCATACAATTGGCCTCAGCCCATCGATCCAACCTGTCCAAGTCCCTCTGCAGAACCTCCCTGCCCTCCAGCAGATCAACACTCCCACACAATTTGGTGTCATCTGCAAACTTACTGAGGGTGCTCTCAATCCCCACATCCAGGTCATCAATAAAGATGCCAAACAAGATTGGCCCCAAAACTGAGCCCTGAGGGACACCACTGGTGCCTGGCAGCCAGCTAGATTTCACTCCATTAATCACAACTCTCTGGGAACATCCAGCCAGCCAGTTTTTAACCCAGTGAAGAGTACATTTGTCTATACCATGATCTGCCAGTTTCTCCAGGAGAATGCTGTGGGAGACTGTGTCAAAGGCCTTACCAAAGTCCAAGTAGACAACATCCACAGCCCTCACCTTATCCAAAAGGCAAGTCACGTGGTCATAGAAAGAGATCAGGTTGGTTAAGCAAGACCTCCCTTTCATAAACCCATGCTGGCTGGCCGTGATGCCTTGGCTGCCCTGCAATTGCTGTGAGAGCTCACTCAAGATGATCCTCTCCATGACCTTTCCTGGTACCGAGGTCGGGCTGACAGGCCTGGAGTTCCCCAGATCCTCCTTCCAGCCCTTCTTGTAGATAGGTGTCACATTAGCCACCCTCCAGTCATCTGGTACCTCACCTGTTGACCAGGACTGTTGAAGTTTATCTTTTTCCTCCAGCACTTCGCTCTCTGATAACCTAAGGCAATAGCCCTGAGATGTTTCAAATCTATTTTGTTGTAGAGGTACTCAATTTTCTGTTGAAGTACATTGTTCCTTGTTGATTAAACTTTATATAGGACAATGTTTAATATAAAAACAATCTTAAAGGCATTCGTGACTGCAGAGACTTGCAATGCAGTATGCAATCTCGGAGGTATGTTTGTGTATGATTTTATGATAGATTGTGCTAGACTAATCTTTCCCAGTGGCTGAAAAGGAGTATTCTTGCACCCTTTCTCATCCTCTGCTCCTCTCTTACCCAGTTCAGTGCTTGCTGTGACACTATGCTATACTTGGAGTATACCCATTCTTATCACTAACTTGGAGACATTTAATCCACTTTATGTTTTGAGCAATTTTTCTGTCATTTAATATGTTAAACCTCTCATTGTGCACTCAGATGAGACCCAGCTCTGGCTCACAATATGTCACAGAAGTCACAGTAGGGATGAGAATGTGGGAGGGAATGACCAGACTGTCCGTTTTGGCAGAGGCAAGCTGACAATTCCTATCATGAAACCATGAGCATCCAAGACATTTTAGTGATTGCTCCACAGTTATGGCACTCAGGTCTGGAAGGCATCAGCACAACCACACATTTCAGCACATCCAAAGCAAACAGTACAACCCATATTTGCAGCTTTCTTTTCCTGTCATGATCTTTTCTGTCAAACACAGCAGCAGCACCCACACATGCTTGTTAGCCACCACCACAGCCATCTGGAGTCAGGAGAGAGGATCCATCTCCCTTATATTAGTAGGACTTAGTGCCACAGCAATTTGATGGGGATACAGGTTGAACCTAAACAGATCCACTGCCAGATCAGTTAATCCTGGTGCTAGCACAAATGCTAGCACAAATGGACAAGAATGGAATTTGGAAATACATTCAAAATGCATGGAATGGTAAGGTATACCATGTTGTGTGGTGGTTCCCCCCCCAAAAAAACCACCACAATAGAACATCTGTTCTACTCAATAACCCAGGTTTTATTGAAGCACATCAAGATTAATGTGTATATTTTCTTTTAAACACAGAAAAAACAAATACAAAGGCTTTATAGAGAGTTTTCTCACTTCACAGTTCCTCCTGGATTACAAAACTTTATGTAATTCTAATTAATTAATAAACATTATTGTGAATTATGTTTCTCTTCCACTGACACAAGCACAATTAAAGAAAAATTGGCATTTGCCACCAACTTCTTCCATTGAAAGAGAAACACCATGTTCAGAATAATCACTTTAAAATGGCAGCAACACAAATTCTGGCCTGGAAACATTGAGGGTGATACAGCTTGACCTTGAGGTTTGGGTTCTGCAACAACATTGTAGAAGTTCCTGCTGATGGCATATGGACTTTATAAAGCCACAAGTCAATACTTATAGGTACAAAAGCTCTGTGTGTCAGATAACACTTGTAGGGTTTTTACATACTCTCTTAGATTTGGCAACACTATCTTAATTAATTTTGTGTTTTGTGGTCTAGAGTCAGCATAGGTGCAAATCAATATTAAATACATTAAAAGTAGGTTTACCTGAATGGAAACAGAATATAAGCATTATCATAAAAACTCTCCACTTCCTTTCCATAAATTTCTTTTACTAAATGGGGTATAATCTTGTCATTGTGTCATTAACATGTATATGCTTAATTCTGGCAATTTAACACATGTAAGACTCACTGTCTGAAGGACAGGCTGTCTGTATCTCTGCACTGTAAAATGATTAGAGTTTTGTGAGAAAGGAGAGAAAGGGGATGGTTATGTCTTTCTGTTGTAGTTTTATCTAAGCTATCACCACCAATAAGTGAAATGCTTTCATTAGGACAGTATGTCTGTGGTGCCACTTGCAGGGCAGAGGTTGTTTACATGCAGGAGTTATGTATTTCTGTATCTCAGATCATTCAGATTTCATTGTAAAGTTGATTCCAGTTCTCCTGTGTTAGTAATACTTACACTGGGATAATCTGACATCATTATAAAATGTGCCCTGATACCTACTCCCTTGGTGCAACCTTTCTGGCCAATCAGTCTTGCATGAAGAATGTTAGGGAGAAGATGAATAGGCAGAGGAAAAAACATCATTTGGCCATGACAGCATCAGTCAGTATCAGCTCTACACTGACTGCCAAAGTATCATGTGCCATATTAGATAAGTCTTATTATTTTCAGAGAGTAAGCAGGATATCAGTGTGTAAAACTCCCAGTTGATGATGACGGGAAGTAGCACCCATACAAGAAATACATAAAAAAGAACATATATCACCCTTATTCTCTAGAGTATTAAAAGCACATTTCAGTTCAGAGGTGTATTTCAAGCAAAATTTTACACATCCCAGGGAAAATGAGAGCTGTTTCTTTTAGAACTTGCTTCTACTGAAGGTCAACAGCTTTACTACTACATTATTAAAAGTTAAGTACAGTTATTGACAGGCAAACCACAGAAACTGGTTTATGTCAATGGAGAATAGCAAATAGATACATGTGCCAGTAAAAAGAGCCTTAGAGGAAAAGTTCTTTGCACAGTAAAATTAGATTCACAGGTCACAGATGATTTGTTAGCTCTTCCCAAGTTGCAGAGTGCTAATATAAGGGAGAGGTCTGCCAGCTGCTTTACCTGCACTACAAAAAGGAATCTTTTATATTAAATTGTAAGCTGCATGTCCTCGCAGATGACAACCCACAGATCTAACTGAATTGATAAAATCCCTTTAGAATAGAGCTCTCCTATCATTCTAGAGGTAATAGGAACTCCTTGAACCCTCTGTTTCCATTCTTTTCTGTGAAGCCTTTTAGCAAGCCCAGGTGGAGGAGTAGCTGAGGGCTGCAAAGTTTGTTTTTAATGCAAAAAGCTGTCAAATGTCAGCTATTCAGGTTGCCCTCATGATGTAAACAGATTTCCACTGCTACTTGTAATTTCTAGAAATGAGCTTTGGAAAAATAACAATTTCAGCTAGCACAGGTCACAAGGTAGGGATGTCTACATGTGGCAGATACCTGCAGCTCTTCCCCAAGCCACATTTTATCCTGCTGTACTAGTACAGATATGCCAGCTGTGGAAGGGTAGTGGGAGGATTTAATAACCTCATGGCCCTGCAGCAAGGGTGCTTGTGGTGGGGAAGATCTGGGGCTGTCTTTGGGGTACTGATGGGAAGCCCCAGTAATGGTGACAGAGCCACTTTGACCTTGGAAGTGGCATCACAAATTGGCAGTCTTCTGGCTGACCTTTCCAGAGGACAAACAGAGAGATTTAGCATATATTTCATAAGGATGAACTTTAACAGCTAGTGATGCTAGCAGTGAGATACTGGAAGGTATGGGTTATAGGCTACTACCGCTTACTCCTGTTTGTACCAGGAAAAATGAAGATTGGAAAGTCATGTTATTCTCTGTGCCTTCCAATGACTTCTGAGCCCATCCACAGTGTGGCCCCTTTAGGAATCAGAGGTGCCAGGCAGGGCTAGTTTGCAGCTTAAACACAAGGTTGTATCCACACTTGCTGTCTTACCCACTCCAAGCAGGAAGGAGGCAGCAGCAATGAATGACAGAAATTTCTGTCTTTTCAAGACTTCTGCTACTGAGACAAATCAAAGCCTCAGAAGTAGCCTCTGCCTGAAAACTTCATGTTTTATGACTTCCTGACAAATTTGGCAAGGCCCCAGAGTTATTTGTCTTTGGTAAAGAGTAATTAAATACTACATGCTTTGGAGGTTAACAACTGGAGAGCTGTGTGTGAAAACATCCCCTGCAAAAAGGTCAGCAGGCTGAACAAGAGTGCCATGGAGCGTTGCAGAGCATTAACATATTTTCAGTTGTGACTGCTTTTTTAATAGGCTTCTGTTAATTATTTTCTCTTCTCTTCTCCCAGTTTCCATCCTTATTGCAAAGCATCCTCATGCCTCTGAATGGTGGGACCATGCCACAGTCCTTATAGTCACTGTCACACTGGGGCTTTGCAGAGATTGGTCTGTGGTGCTGCCTGCATTGCTCATGGGGGCAAAGTCACATTCTTATAACCTGCTTAATTTTTTCACCCTTTTTTCATCCGCTTTACAAATGACCCTGTGGTTAGTATGGTTATACCAAGATCTGGATAAAGCCGTTGCTATCTGGGGAACAAGACTGCTAGCAAATTAAAGAAAATTGATGATTTTTTTTTCCCCTAAGCGTTACATTTTCTGTTGTGTTGGGCACATGTGTAGGTGTGTGTATGGGTGATATGCAGGAGAAAGTGAGATGGATGGAGGGAAACCTTACAGAATGCTTTCCCCTTGTAGTTAGAGAGAGGATTTTTTTAATCTGATTTTTATCAAAGGTGACATCAGATGTAATGAAAGAGTAAATAATTTTAAAGCTTCAGAGAAAGAGGATTCTTTAATAAAGAAAGGATCTGTCTTGGAGATTTTTCTTAAATCCTTAAAATCTCTTTGCCAAGTGCAGTAATATTCTAAAATTTTAATGGCAGTTTTTACTTCATGTGTATTAGGGTTCTCATTCCTGTGGAACAGGCATGCCGGGGCACTGTACATTTGATCTGTGTGAAAAATTCCCTTGTTTAGTAACCATTATAAATTCTCTTACTAATTTACACTTGGTATTGGTTTTTTCCCTCAGTGATGTATGTAGGTGCAAAAAAGGCAGCGATATGTATTTACCCAACTGTTACCTTCCCAGTTGGTGAATTGCTTAGCACAGATGCTTTCTTTCATAAGTACTGTCATTAAATGCATGAAATTATTGATCTAAACTGCTTTCCTAGGTGGCTGCTCCAACAAAAGAGCAGAGTAGGGTCTCTTTTTGGCAGCAAACTAGGCTGAATTTCATAATAAAACTTTCATCATGAAAAGAAAAAAAAAATTCAAAAGTCCAAACAACAATCATCTCCTCATGATACATCAATGACTTAATCCCTGAGAGAGCTGGCTTCAATTTTTCTTAGGGGGAGAAAAAAAAATGAAAGAGAAAGAGAGTAGGAAGGATGCAGTGTTTCTTGTAAGGGACTCCTTTTTGAAGAGATCATGCTAAAAAGGCTGCTAAAGGGATCTCTTGCTGCTGTAATTTGTACTAGAAAGGAGCTCTCATAATTATAGTCAGAGTTTATTGCGTCTCTCTCTCTCCCCCTCGCTCTCTCCCCCCCCCACCCCCCGCCCCATGTGTATGTATGCAGAGAGCTAGAGAAAGCTGGCAGCACTACCTGAATAGCTATTGAAAGAGTGAGGCTTCTCAGTTCCTGCTTCATTACTGGGAAACAGCTATTCCAGTGTGGGAGAACGCCTAACAGCATCCTCCCAGCGAAAAGCCCTTGGTAAGTCCCCTTAGCCGGCAGAGCTGCAGATTAGCACAGCAGAAGGCAGGAGGGGGGGGGTGGCAGGGAGCTGTGGGGGTGGTCAGAGCCTGTGTGCAGCTTAAGATCTGTTAGATTTCAAAGACTTTCTGTAATAAATGTCTAAGGTTTTCTGTGGATGCTGAGATGCCAAGGCAATTGCAAGGAATGTTTTCTGTGCTCAAGAGCAGTGTTAAGTAGGTTCAGGAGTGCCTGAAACAGAGCAGAATTTTTCTACAGAAGAGATTGGTAAATGCTACTCAGAAAAGAAAAGTGGGTTGGGTTTGCTTTGTTTCTCCCTATCATTTTCCTCTTATTTTCTTTTCCCCTTTTGTTGTTTTTAAAGTGTTAGTAGGCTCAGAAAGAAGAAACTATGTCTTCCTGCTGATTAATGGCTTTTGAAATGTAGAACTTTTATCAGAAGAGGGATGAGAGCTGAAGTTATGGGGGAGATAGGAGTGCTTTTTATTTACATATACTGTTTCTGGTGTTGATTGTATAGATTTACCATGCTCAGAAAAAGTCCAAAAAGCCAGGAGATGCACACTTACTGCTCAAGATGTCAACGTTTGTGCTTGTTATATGTGATCGTATTACATGTTTTATTAGTCATCTGCTTGACAACTGGTGCTCTCCAGGTAGCTCCTTTATGTATATGTAGCAAAAAACACTCCCAGGCACTTTTCTCTTTTACCAATATCCTAGTAATCAAGCTCATTGGGCTCAAAAGAATATGATAGAGGCCGTTGGGAAGGTCAGGTCACAAGTCTTCTTGCCCCAGCTGAGCAATGGCATTTGAAACAAGAGGCTGGAATGATTCCATTACCTGAGGGTCCCAGTACCCTGGAGTGGGCTGTGCTTTCATTGGAAAGGTATGAATGAGTTGCTCCAGGGAGAGGCTGGAGGTTATTGTCTAGCAGTACAGAGCATTAACAGATTGATTGTCTCCTAACTAAAACCACATCTACTCCCCTGATGGATAAATCCAACTGAGAAGAGCTGGCTGCCTGACTAGATGGGCATGACACCTCAGGCTCATCTGTTACTGTCTGTCCAGTCCAGACCTCTGTTGGCTACAGCTGTCCTGTGGATCATATAGGTGACACAGTGTATTTATAACTATGAGGGGAGAAGCTGCTCCTTATATTTAGAAAACAGACACTCATGGTTTGAAACTGCTGCTTAGTGTCCCTAGACATAATTTTCTTTACTGCTGAACAAACATGATAGCTCAAAGGATTAAGTTTTACGTTTGCAATGGTTGCTTTCCAGTTAATGTGAGTAAATTTACATCTCTTCTGCAGGTCAAAAAGACCAGAGTGTCATTTTTTTCCTCCTTCTTTCAGAAGACTTCAGTTTTTATTAAGGGACAACTTCTATAAGATAACATTGAAAGAGAGCTCAGACTTGCAGCCAAGAACAGAATAGATGTTGCTCCCTGAAACTCAGTAATTTTACATTATATTGATAGAGGAATCATGCTAAGGGGTGCAGGTGACTAGGGGATTGATAAGTGAGTTTATATAACTTCATGCAATGAAGATTACAAGTAGGAATATGCATAATATTTGAGGTTTTCAGAGGCAACATTACTTCATTAATTTATGAAAATGTTGTCAAAATTGCATCATTACCTGGGATACTTAGTGCATTAAATATCATAGATTCATAGAATCATTATGATTGGAAAAGACCTCTGAGATCATCGAGTCTAACCGTCCACCAACACTACCATGCTCACCACTAAACTGGGTGCTGGGGTTCTATATAAAAAAATTATAATCTCCAGGGGAAACAATAAAAGCTAGAAGCAAAAATTTTTTTTTTTTATTTTGTATTTGAATCCATTAACTACATAAGCTTGTTGCTGGAGTGCTCTTGAACACAATTGTGCACCACCTTTGCTAAGTTTGTTTTGTTTTCTCCTCTGCATGGATGTACGAAAAAACGGAAATAATGAGTAAAATTCCATTGTGAAGTGGGGCAGAAACATGTAGCTTGACTCACCTCTGTGCCACATCCTTCTATCAAATTCAGCCTTGACCACACTCATTTTAGCAAGCAGACTCTGTTGTCATCTGTTTGCTATCAGCATGACAGGATGTTCTCTCAAAGCAACTTAATACTGGGTAAAGATGGTAGAAAAATTCTAGGAGCTGTTCACTGGGGTCACTGCCATGACCTTTCTGCCTGCTGGAAGTGTGCTCTGTGAGGATGATGCAACTCAGCACAAGAAAAAGGATGGAGGAGAGTGTCTTGGCTGATTGGCAGAGCCTCACCCATGGCACAAGGGATTTGCCTCCCCTCCCTTCTCAGGGGAATGTGATGAGACAGAAACCATTTGTCTCTTCCTGTAGAAGAGACTACATGCACCTCACAGACAAGGCAGTCCTACATGTGATCATGTACCCACATATCCATAGAGAAGATACCCTGGGAAGCGATGGGCAGATGTTAGCATGTAGTCAGGATGTGTCTGCAGGAAGTGACTTACTCCATCCACTCTACCAGCCCCAGAGGACTTATTTTTGGAGAATGACCAGACATGGTCCTAAGTTCTCACTAATACAAAAAGTCTTCAGATCTTGCCAACGTGAGCCACAGAGACCTAAATATACTTTCAAGCCAACCTGGGTTTTCATCAGAAATTCTCTCTGTTGTTTCTCTGACTTTAAATGAGCTCTCCTCCCTGCCTCCCATCAAAGATCACAATTCATGAAGCAGAAAATGCCAGACGCTCAAGCACTGCCAGAGTTCTTTTAAATTATGTTTCCAGTTTATCATCTTTTTATATGTCAAAGTTTTCTATTTCCCCTCTCTATTTTTATATATAGCAAAATGTATCAATCCAGGCATTTCAATACCCATCACTAAAGTATTAGGGTCCATATATCCTAGTCTACTGAATAAACAGGGATTTTCAAAGAGTATTCCCTGTGCTGGAGTAGCTTTTGTTTGAATAACTTGACTACAGTTCTGCTTATAAGAATTGCAAAACCAAACCAAGGAAGCAGAGACTGGTGTAATTCATAGTTTATCACCCTAAAATCTCTCCTCTTCTTTCCCCTTTTCCTGTGACATCCCCATGGATCTGACTTAGACTGACGCTCTTTGGAACAGGTATATAGCTCCACTCATTGCATACCATAGTGTCTATCACTCTGGGTGGAAGTATGAGATATTAATCACAGCTAGAGTATTTAGAGTGAATAAAAACCTAGTGCAATCTCCTCATCCCAACTGCTGCTTTTTCTGTAACTCCTTGCACCTTAGCAGGGTCAAAAGGAGAGAAACCTGTTCTAACCTTCTGCCATTATCTTTTTGCTACTGCCTCTGGAGAAAGGATGCAAAATCCAAACATCTGCTACCTCCTTCTCCTGCAGGGTGAGGGTAAGGGTGGAAGGACCTTGAAAAGCTATACTCTTGCAGGTGTCGGGGGACCTGTGATGAAACAATAGGAGATATTTTCAGCATGGCATTCTCATGATTAGAATGACTTACAAATTGTTTTTGTTAGTGCTAGGACAGAAGTGGAACTGACATTTAGTAGCATAGGAATTGCCCAGTAATTGGTGCTCCATAATATAAATTAGATTAAAAGCAGTTTACCAGGTCCCAGCAGAGCAAGGTTTCTTTTTACTATTCTCTCAAAGGAAGATAATCTACAATGTACATTTTAGAAGGCAAATGCAGCATAGGGAAGGTGTAACCCTAAATGGGAAAAAAAGATTAATTCAATAAGATTTTGCAGTCAAAATTACTTGCTGTCTTAAAGATGGATTTTAGTATCCAGAAATGGTACTGAATTTGAGTGTTACCTTCACTGCGTTTTTGTGTAAACCCTACTAAATAACTAAAGAAGGGAGAGGAGAGCAGATATGACCACCACTAGCCTGTCCATTCCTTTAAACCTGGATACAAGTTCTTTGACTTGAAATTGTAGGTTTTTCACTGAGAAACTGTGGCAGGATATGTTCCTAGCACTACAACAGATGCTATTAAAGCAGCTTCTTTTCATTATGAAAACAAAGCTGAAGCACTGTAACATATGTAATGTTGATTCATGTCTTAGGAAATACCATTCTGAGGAGATATATTTGATAAATGCAATAAGAAAGAAGCTGATTCCTTGGAAAAATGCATTTGACTGCAACATTAGCCACTTGCATATTGTACTTGACAAACACTCAGATGTGATATGTTTTAATATATTGCCATAACACCTAAGGATTTTCATTCAGATGCAACACTATTCCTTTCTCTTCCTGAATGTCTTAAAAGATGCTCCTTGCAAATGAAAAACATTGGTAAACAATTCCTTTTATGGAAATCTGACCCTAATGTTCAGTTGATAGCGTTCAGAGCTTAAGGTTGTGTGGTTCCTCATCTGTAGAAGAGAGATAATATTTCTGCCTCTCCTTCTATGTATGCACCCTTCATCTGTCTTCTGCACACTGAGGGAAGAGACTATGCCTTATTATACACACAATACCTACAGAGTTCTTGGCTGCAGTCTGTAGGTGCTCGTGACAAAGAATTTTTCCCACATACCACTAACTACTACTCTTAGAATCAACCTCAGCCAACTGGATGGTGCCAAGGATGTTGGGAGCATTTCATTCCAGATCACTGAGCCTGAAAACACCTGCAGGCTTCAAACCCCTTCCAGAACCAGTGCTGTGGGACCAGAGAACTTTGGTTCCCCATCTACTGCTCTGATTCTAATAAAATCACCTTACCTAAGTGTTTGAAGAAGACACTTAGCATACCATTTCTGGGAATCAGTGTCTGGGAGTGAACGTGGCAGTTATATCAGGGATACTGAGAAATACCAATTTCTTTGACAGTTACATCAGCTCCACAGAGCTGATGACACTGTTTGTTTCTGACAGTTGACTAGATAAGGTGAATCCATAGGGAGCTGATAGGTGCCCTAACAAGGCATATTCTTGCAGAATTTTTCTTCTGACCAGAAACTCTCTCATATCACTGACAGCTGGCACCTTCAGTAAGATTCAGCACATAACACTCAAAACACAGCTCCTCTTACTGATGCATCCCAAGACTAACTTGGTGCATTTGGCTGAAACGGGCAGATTTTAGAGAACTGCCTGCTCTTATCTTTCTATTTAGTGTATTTTATGTTAAAAAACATTTTAACAAAATTTGAAGGGTGTTCTTTGCTCCCTTTAAAGAGCAACAAAACTGTCTCTCAGATGAAGTAAAAGCATTTAGTGAATTGATCCTTGATTAATTTCATCCACTTCAGAGGAGCTAGACCTGGTTGCAGTGACAGAGCAGAGCAGATGAGGGCTGTTTCAGGGGAAGTGGAGCCTGTACAGAGCAACTGTTGTACGTCCTTGCCTGTCTCATTGCTCAGCTGGGATCACTGGGAGGAGAATACAAGCTACAGCAGTCCAGCATAGGACAGGGAGCAGAGTCAAAATATTGGCCTAAAACCCAACAAAATATTTTGCTGAAAACTGCTTTTCATGCTATTCTTCCTGAGAAAGAATAAAGCTGACCTTCTCTCTAGCTCAATTAAAAGCCTGATTTCTGATAACAGTCATAACCCCCCCCCCCAAATAGTTAGATGCAAAAAGAGTTCTTTTCTTATGTTCAAACCGAATTGTTGTAAAATGCCTTCTGATAAAGCCAGATCCACCCATCTCACAAACCCCTGTTGTCCTTTAGCTGCATTCAACCACAGGTCTACATGGTGACTCAAGCCAAGGCAGCACAGAAGAGGAAACTCCCAAGAGAGTATTCTCCAAGCTGCTGTCATCTTTCTAGAGATTTAATCAAGTCCCTAGAGGTTATTAGCAGAGCAAGTACCCTCATTCTGGCACAGATAAAAGCAGTCATGTCTTTTCTATACAGTCAGGAAATCTGGCAGCCCTGTATGTCAAGATTGCAGCTTTGAACCATTTTTGGGGCACTGCTGGTGCCAAGTTGCTTCCTGTTGCAGAGTCCAAGTGTTCCTGTGCAGTGTCTCTGAGATTAGTTCCTAGGAAGCAGTAGTTCTTACCAATATGGTTATCCACAAACCCACTGATGGAGCTCCAGGGAAATAATTACATTACATGGTTCTCCACTCCCCATGCTTTCAGATTGCATATTTCTTTTTCTCTTGAGTGATACAGTAAGGTTGGCCACTTTCACACCATTAAACAAAGTCATTTGGTGATGAAATCACTCAGCAACAGAGAAGGGAGAGCTTATTTATTGATTGGACTCCCCACAGACGTTACCTGACATTGCTGAAGTGTATAGGATCAGTTGTTCAGTCCAGCAAACTGCAGTACATACCCTCAGAAATTGTATATAGGTGAAAAGTTGTATGTAAAAATGAAAACTTGATTTCTTCTCAAGAATGGCATGCAACCATTCATACTCCATTGCTCGTTGGGAAGCACCACTGGATTATGATTTCCAAGGCACTACAGAGAGCAATACGGATGTGAGATACTGCCTTATTTTCACCACAGATCTCCTTTGAATTTCCTGAACATATTTTTCTGTCTTGATATCCTGCTGCTAGGTGTGTCTGAGGTCAGAACTCAGCACCTCTGTTACTCAGCTAGCTGCCACGGTTTTTAGTTTGGCCTCCCCCCAGAAGTGGCTTGTAATAACAGCAAGCTAAAAGGCAAAGAATATGCACACTTGCATGCCTTTTCTCACTAAGATTTGATTCTCTTGGCTTGGAGCTGGGACTATATTAAAACAAAACTGATATCTTCTTTGGCTGGCAGTGGAATATCTGGGCATGAACAGGGTTGGGAAAAGGCTAAGGGAGAGAGGGATGAATGTGCGTCATGGTAGTGAGTCACCTGGATTGTGCTCCAGACAAAATATCTGAAAAGTCATCAGGCTTTTGCCATCTGTTACATTTTTTTAATGCTTCCAGGAAAGGACAATGTTTATAAAGATAATGTCTAATTCAGCTAACAGATTCCATTCTCTCCTCAAGCACAAATACCATGCATTTCACTTCTGGTTATGGATGCAGGCATGTGCATCTGGGTTTGCATGAACACAGCTATTGGAAGGCAGAAGTCTTACTTCTAATATGCAACTGTCCACCACCCAGCTATACATGGACTTCTAAGCAAGCAGCTCTGCACCCCTGTAATGGGTATTTTATTAGAGTTGGCTAAGCCTGCCTAGTTTAAATCTGGATTTAATCTTATCTTAAGATATTTAGTGTTGTGATTTTTTTCAGCAAAGTGTCAGCATAAACATATATATATATGTATGTATATATAGAGGGAGCTATGTCTGGAAGAACCCACTCTAAAGCTGTGTTCCAAAGCTGTTCCCCCAGAAACACACAACATCTGTATGTCAGTACAGCTCACATTTTTCATTTTCAACAAGTAGTAACTGAAAATACATCAGAGTGACCAGCTACTGCTTATAGATTGCATGAACTGCCAGCCTTCTGAAATCTGCTTAAACCAGTGGCACCCAAAGGAAAAAAATTAAGGGCCATCTCATTCCCAGATAATGTATCTTAAGATTTTGTCTTATAATGCAAGGACCAGATGAATTCAAAACACTGTTTACAGCAGTGCTCTTTCTTCTTGGTTATGAGGTTATTAAAGGTTTGTAGTCTGAATCAATTTAAAGAAAAAAAGAAAACTGCTCCTGACTAGCTTAAGGAGTAACATGTGGCATGTAATTTGGATTTCTGAGTGATTTAGACAAGTAAGCTGCATTACTCATCCATCTCAGTTAAGATATGTAGATTCTGTAATCTTCCATCTTGATTTTCAGCCAAATTTTGAGTTACTTTTTGGTTGTTTGAAGAAGTCTGGAGGAGAAGGTTCATCTTAAAAAGAACAAAGAAGGTTGAAAATTGTCCAACTGGAAAAAAAATGAGCATATGACAGAAAGTGACCCTGGGCTACAGCACTGTATGGGAACCTTCAATTTAATTTCAGTGACAGAATGATTCTTCTTCTTTCTTTCCCACAGCAAACAATTCCTCTGTATTTAGTGCAGGATCCATTTAGAACCATAGTGGCACATTGTTATATGACACTCACAAGCTTTGTCCACTCCTCTATTTCCAGCTACAATATCATCATATGAACACATTGGTGATGATAACATAAGAGATCAGACTGGAAGTGATCCCTGGGTGAGCAAATCAGAGCCTTCTATTCTCGGGGTAAAAAAGAAAAACGGGGATTTTAAAGGGAATTTAGGAGAAAAACCATGCTAATTTTCTCTGTCATCCAGCAGTGCCAACACCATTCATTAGAACATGGAGTACAGATACTGCCCTGTTGTTTTCATAACTGTTAGTTCTAGTAGTTTAAATCTATGTGTTCCCTTTCATTAGCTAGTGTATTTAGGCTATCCCCAGACACTCTTTATCTATGACTCAGTGGAGTCCAATCTGTCCAAACAACCAATCCAATCTTAGGTCTGCCTATCAGTATAGGTGAGGAAAAAAAATATTCCTGTGATATAAAATAAAATTATAAAAACAAAATGAACAAATAAAATAAAATCTAAAATGAAATAATGTTCTTCAGGAAGATATGTACAAGCTCCAGGAGTAAATCTATCAAAGGCAGCTGAGCCATATTCATATGAAATTTATCAGAGGGAAAGGACCAAAGTCTATCTAATTTGTTAGGCTTTGGAAAACTGCTGCAAAAAATCCTTAGCCAAGATCATCTGTGGGAACAGGTGCTCCACAGAGATAAAGAGAAGTGCACATAAGCACTGTTTCTTCCCCTCTGTCTCAAATGAAAGAGCAGTAAACAGGAGTGGCAGCTTCTTCAGGCCCATTTTTCCATTGGCAGGTTTGTCTGGCAGCAGAAGCCCAGCCAGCTCACTGGAGCAACCTGATAGACCTGGAATGCCTGATAACAGGGATGCCTGGGAATCCCTGTTACTTGAAAATGGATATAGGTATGGGGGTTTGTCTATAGGAAGACTACTACAGAGGATGCCTGGAAGGAAACCATTACTGACTCCATGATGGATACAGTTGAGTGGAGCTCCACAACTGATTTTTAATTCAAAAGATCGACAGGATAAGCTTGAATATGAAAAAAATTTAAAAAGATCATGAGGTACTTTGGGAGCTGTTTGATCATTTGGCAGACTGGCACACTGCAAGGTGAGATCAGCTTCGTGCAGTTGAACCATCAGTCCAATGTCTTGCCAAGTTTCTGGTACTATTTTAAACACATCAGGCACCCAAAGGCTGCTGAAGCCAGAATCTGAGAAGGATGGGTGTGAGTGCCAGCACCCCCACATCAAGAGCCAGGGACAGACTCTTGCAGAGGGTCAGGTGGCTTTACAGTAGCCCAGCTAGGACCGATGCTAACACAAGGAGCCATGAGGCAGATCTCAGTTCCGTGGCACATTGAGCCATCTGAGCCAGAGGAATGCTGAAGACACCATCCAACTATATCTCTTTGTCTTGGTTTGGATTTTTCCATTTTTCTGGTTGCCTTAAGGAAGGTCTGGAGGGTGATGTTTGTCACAGGTGGTGGTGTGGTCTCACTCTATATGCAGGCTCCCTTTTGCAGCAACATCCGCATCAGCTAGCAGCTCTGTGGGGCCAAGACTACCCTGTAGAGCAGAGCAGGTGGTGACTGTTCTCTCTTGTCTCTCACCTCATCTCTTAGAGCTTGGCAGGATGGGTGAAACAAGGCATAGCTTTTCACAGGCTTGGGTTTGCATTAAGCATGAAGTAAGAGCTATGACATTAGCTTACATGGCAGACATTCCTCCAGAGCTGCACCAAGCAAGCAAGATGTTACCAGGGAGGTTACCAGACCTGCTAAGACACATAAAGTTTCCACTCCAGGTCCTGGGAGTTCAAATGTGCAAGATGGAAGTGATTTGGCTCCCCATGCCTGCCTGGAACAATCTGGCTGGAATTGAACCCAAGATATACAGCACTTTATCCCAGGCAGCCAGGGGTGACTCTGAACTAGAAGAAATAGAATTTTTGTAGAAAACATAAACCCCATAGATATGACAAAGTAGTACAATGGGGTTAGCATCACTGCCATTTCTCAAAGAAAGGGCAACCAGACAGAAACTATTTTTCTCACAGTGCCTCTGGTGATATCTTGGTGTGCAGTGTCTGGAGTCCAGGTGGCAGCAAAGCAGGACCAGGAGCAAGAAGAGGGACTTCGCTCACAGCACAATTTCTCAAGCCAAGTGGTTCCAAAATTGGCAGCTTTGCACATGCAGCAACCACCAACCTATCAGAATGAATTTGAAGCTTATTCTACAAATCCAGAACAAAAAAATAAGAAAGTGTTACCAGTGTGAGCCCTGTGGAATTTGTTTGACTTGGCACCAAAAGCATGAAGTGAAATTCTTGACCTGACAGCATCAGCTGTGATCCTTTATTGAGATTTATACAGACCTAAAAGTGAGGATTTGTCAATTAACAGGAACAAGTTTGTCAATTGTGCTGCCTTGATTAGATACTGTAGAAAATTATGTACATATGATGTGAAAAAACATGTATCTCACTGGTGGCCAGAGGGCACTCAGAAGATGTCACAATTTATACTGATTTCATTACATTTCCAGTTTGGGGCCTGATGTTTTCATTGGGAAGCTACAAGCTTTAAATAATCGCAGAAGAACGAGATACAGCAAGCAAAAATGTGAAGAAGATCCATGTAGAAGAAGTTAGACAACATTTCACTCTCACTTTAATTTAGTGTAGTTTCTTCATGTTTTTTAAAATAGGGTCACCCCTTTTACGTATGACATAATCTGTTTGAAAATATTAAGCTGCATGATGTTTTGCATATTTTCCAGAGTAAACCTGGTTTAGCATATTGGGATAGTTTGACTGGTATTAGATTATTGGTGCAAAAGGACTATCATGGGCAAGGTTTTAAAAAAACAGGAATCCACACACAGACTTCTGAAAGACATCTTATGTCAGCATCTACATGTATAAAACTATTAAATACTAAATATGGCCTTCTAGGTTTGCCAATAGGGTGCAATATTGACTTGCTGAAAGTAACACAGCTGCTTTAGGAGATGATGTTCTTTTGGCTGGAGACCTCCTGAACAGCACCATGCTGCTTCTAGGGTACACAGTAGCCTAGATACCTTTACATAGCCTTAAGTTATGTCACCATAAATGCATCCAAAAAAGCTTGAAAATCATAGAATCATAGAATCATTATGGTTGGAAAAGACCTCTGAGATCACTGAGCCCAACTGTCCACCCAACACTACCATGCCCACCACTAAACCATGTCCCCAAGCACCACATGCACACGTTTTTTTAACACCCAAGTTAACAGCTAATGTTTGTTTTCACCATGTGTGTTTGAGGAGAGTCACGTTTCTTATCATTGCTACAGTGGAAATTTAGGATGCAGATGTCCTTCAAGGCTTGGCTCATATGACTGCTTTTTAACAAGCTGTGGTACTGTTAATGCCAATCAAAGTGCTTACACAATGAGTAAAAGCTAGTAGGAATAGTATGGATAATGGTTAATTGCAGACAGAGAGCCCTTTTGATTCAGTTCCTGATCTGGGTTATTTTCAAACTGCTGCTGCTGTTTGTTGTTGTTATTGGTTTCAAAACCTGACTTGCTTTGTTCTCTTTCCAAGAGACAGAGTAAATGAGGTCTGACATTTGAAGCAGTGTCTTTGCAGCAGTGCAGACCTTATGGCTCTGGAGTGTGGCTGCAACGAAAAACAGAGAGCAGCAAAAGCCATGGTTACATTTGTCACCCAGGGGAACTGCAGAAGGCGGTGGTTTCCTCACCATCCTATTTTTCCTCCTTTTTTTTTTAAACAGTTTGAAATGAGATATTGAAATGTGTTGCTTTGTTTTCATATCTAAGTAACTGAATGTGTCATCCACATTGGTTGGGTTTTGTCCCTGTCTGTCTCGCCAGGAAGGGAGGAAGGATCAGTTGTCACCACTTCATTTATTGTTCCATTTCTCCTGGTGGTAAAGGGGCAAATTTTAAATGCCAACTGGCACAGTTTGCAAGAGTATGTAATTTATGAGGTGCATGTGGGAAACTGGAAAGATAGCTACAATCAATATGAGCATAAACAAAACATTCAGCTTGCAATCTCTGCACACAGTATGAGTGGCCATCCTTACTTATCACTCTGCACGTATTTTTTTGCTTCCTGAACTATCATTCTCAAGGTTTTGCTGTTTGTTTTGATTTTTGGTTTGTTGGGGTTTTTTTAATGACTACACATTTTTTTAAGCTGGAAGTCTTCTCAAGGGGAAGAGGGACAGTCTAGAGAAAACAAGATTGAAAAGGTCTAATAAATTCTTTCATCAGCACCATTGAATATTGCAGAGGGTGGAGAGGATATGAAAGCAGAGGTAGTATTCTCACTCAAGACAGTTCCTTACTGGAAATAGAAACGGTCTGAAGAGAAACAGGCAAGGCAACCAGCCTCTTACAAACAAGAGGGGAACAGAAAGGAAAGCAGAAATGTAGCTATTGCTGTTAGCTTTTAACTTTTCTAACCGAGCTATCTACATTGCTGGCAATATCATCAGAACAAAAGCCAGATGTCTGCAGATTTGCATAGATCTACATATATTTAGTCATATCTGAATCATTGTGCAAAAGCATATCTGATCATATGCAAAGGGGAAGATAGAATTACAGAAATAGTTCAGGATTGAAATTAATTTCTTCCCCATATGCATTGTCCTTCCTTCATCCTGTGAGTATTTCTTCCTCCCTCTAGCAGGAGATTTTGACTTCAGTATCACATCACCCTGAAAAAGTTTTCCTTGGTGAACAACCCCACAGCCACATCTCCTCCCCTAAGTTAACTATACTGCCATGTGTTCACTACACCATCTCCCACAACAAACCAGGAATTCCAAGCCACTCCTAAAATAAACCAGCCTTGAGCTCTGTATATGTTGGCCAGGTGTGAACACAGATAACATTAGTTTCTTAGTGCTATAGGTTTCCAATCACTTTCTTAAGTAGGAAGCATCTGGCTTAAACATCATGAAGCACTGGTGCCAGTATCTCTAGGAGGGCTTTGGCAGGGACTATGGTCTCTCTTCTTGGAGGTATCACAGGCTGCAGACAAGAGTTTATGCTGTCATGTAAAGAGCTCTGGCCTGGCATACAGTGTTTTCATGCTTTTCTCCATTATGTATCTTTAGGCAGAACATTTGTCTAGGGGTGAAGAACTGAGCAGAAGACAAGGAGGACTTCAGCTCAACATCTCCAGTGTGGGTGTATGTGTGAGAGGTGATACCTTAATCCCTGGAGCTGTGCCAGAGAGATCTTGACCTGGAAAGATCTCCTCACCAAATGAATCCCTATTCTGGGTGTGCTGGTTGGGAGAAAGAGCTGGCAAAGGGGCTACAGGGCCAGTGCTTAAGGTAGACCTCACTCACCATTAACAGAGCTGAAGCATTCTCACAGAAAATGAAGATGATTTGATTTTTTTTTTCTCCACCACCTCTTGTGGAATAATTTAAAAATCCATTTAGTTGGGCTTAATACATTTTTTATGTGTATCTGAATTTCACCCTTAAGTGAAAATAATGTTCAGAAGTCTTTTCCATTAGAATTATATACACATCTCTAGAATACAAAATACACACTTGGAAGGGATTCTGAAGATAGATTTCTTAGACTATCTGTCCTGCTGTACCATACAGAGGTAACAGGTAGGGTGAAAGCACATCAAATTTTTTATCAGGAGGAATATAATTAAGTCTTGAAGTGAAAAGTACAAGAAAAGAATAAAAATCCAGTAGAATAATATGAACTAGGATTGTTATTTACTGAAAAGATATGAGAAAATAAAAAAAACCAAACATGAAAGAAAAAAAATTACCTTCTCCTAGGCAAAGTAATAGTTTTAGCAGATCCACTGTCAGAAAAATGTTTGCCAAACTAGTTTTATTTAAAGACTCTCTGAAAGGGCAAATTGTTTAGTAATCAAGTCATTTCATGATCCAATTTACCTTGATTAGCATGGTAGTTTTCAAAAAGTGCTAATCAATTTTAGCTTCTAGTAAACTGGAAACCCCACATAAATTGCTGTCACAGTCTTAACTGCTAATCAATTTTGAAAATCTAAATCAATGTGCATTTTTATTCTGTTATTTTTCAGCCATTGGCTGGAATGTCTTTCTTGACCTTGAACTGTCAGAGAAGAATTTCCATGTAAAATGATTAGAGAAAGAGATGCCACACTTCAGTATTGCAGGTTTTTGTTAAAATACTGAATATGTAAGAACTATGAAAAAAAATGTTTTTAGTAAGTAAGGTCATCATTAGGCCACCTTTTTTTTTCATCCAAAGGAGCATTCTTACATGTTAGGACCCCACATTTTTTAAAGACAGCCCATCTTTACACTGCATAATGCAAACTCCTGGGGATATTATAGTAACAGATTTTCTGAGAAGCTATAGCCAAATAAATACAGGATATAAAATAAGCCCAGAGGATCAGAACTGATTTCCCTCCAGTACTCTGCTGAACTCAAAGTCTTCATGTTGGGCTTCTGGGAGAGCACATTGTCTCTGATAAGAATGTTTTCTGCTGTTTTAAGCAATGCTTGGTGCCATTGTAGGATTTCTAAGTTACCCAGCATGTTCTTCCATTAATATACAGTTTTCTTTTAAACCAAAGGACTGCACTGGTTCACTCCTTAATCCTCAAAAAAACTTCAGAAAAATGATTTCTGTCCCTTTCTTATATTCTCTCTGCTTCTTAGAAAAAGTATTCTGAAGTATATTGCCTTGGCTATATAAACTGACTGGGTTTGGATAATCAAGCTGCTCATTGTTCTTTAAAACTCATATGATTAATATTAAATACTTCCTCTGGTGTGTGTTGTCAGGAAAGGAAGCTTTCTTAATCAATTTGGAGTTGGTATGGAGAACTACCAAGGAACTCCACCACAAGTGTTCACAGTGAAGGCACTGAGAGTGGAAATTGTCCTGGGGCAACTCCAGAAGGAGTCTTAGCTCTGGAAACCCTAGCTTTCCCTAAAGTTTTCTGTAGTGGAGGGAGAGTCTGTTCAGTGCTATGCCTCTCCAGCAAGTGAAGCAGATGCTGCACTACATGTTTACTTAGCCAGCACTGTTCATGGTACCTGAAATAAGATAAATCGACCTCAGAAATACCACACCAAAAGCATTATCCAAGTGCTTTTACCTTAGTAATTCAAGACAATGGAAGACTCAGAAATCCCTTTCAGTATCCTTTACTACTTTTCCAGATGAGTTCCTCTCGTGATGGCCTTAGCACCAGGATGTTAAGTAGAAGTGACAACCAGACCAGGCCTTATGCACCTCTGCATGTCAGATATTTCTCGAGGAGGAGGGGGACTGGGGAAGAGAAGCTGCTGCCTAACAGCATTCATCCTGTGCTGAGAGAAGGGAACATATTTGAATATTTTAGTACAAATATATCAGCTCCTTGCAGGATATTGAAAGCGATCAGTAGACCTTGTGATCAGCACAGGAGACCTAATTGATATGTCAGTAGTGTCAGTCTTGTGTCAGGGAGAAGTTTTTATTGTTTGTGGTTGTCATTTCATCTGGAGAATAGATATGAGACCTACTACACTTGCAGTACTGTTATTGTACTATAGACATAAGCTTTGGAATGTGCCTTGGAGCAAAGCATTTTTACATAGGAGAAAATGATTCCTATGTACCTCCTATATGGCCCAGATTGTTTCAGTTTCTACAACTTAATTTGCTTACTCTGTAGTAGAAACTTACAGGGTGGTCACTGGAATACAGTCTTATCAAGGAATCCTATTCAAGAAAGCATGCAATTTCTTCATCCTCAGAGAAACAAAACCCTTTAAAGACATGACAAGGTGAAAAAGAGAGTAGCTGGCAAAAATTCCCATGCTCCCATACCAAACTGACACTGTACATTTCCAATTTAAATGGCATGTCTCTTTTCATATTGCATT
Source organism: Bucco capensis (assembly GCA_013396975.1). Lineage (NCBI taxonomy): Eukaryota > Metazoa > Chordata > Aves > Piciformes > Bucconidae > Bucco > Bucco capensis. The sequence continues at coordinate 117,859 of VWZO01012532.1, forward strand.
AGTGTTCCAACTTCTGCCTCTCGAGTTTAACTTCTGGGATTTTGCAATTTATAGCCCAGTGTTCTGCTTTTCTGTTTCTAGTTCTGTTGCTTACTTTGCCCAAGCCTGTACAACTAGATGACCAGCTTGTTCTGACAAATTTGCTCAGGTTCAGTACGGGAAGGAGTCTGACAGATGAAATATATAGAAACAAAAGTGCACAAAGATGTGGACAGTTTCTCCTCAAGCACAGCCAAGTCAGGTCTAGGCTGAGTCTTACTTCACAGCATAGCTACCACTGTTTGTGCTTCAGGGAGGGGAAGTAAAGAGAAGTAGTACTGGAGGAATTTGAATATGCTGCACAAAAAACCACTTGTTTGCCATAGCACCTGATAGATCACACAAACATCTGAGGGTAACAGATTGCTTTTTTTTGAAATTCACATTTGAAATGCTTGGCAGAAAAAATAAAGGAATGAATCTCTTCTAAAAATAATCGATCTGTTTTTTTCTGTAACAAAGATTTATGTGGACCCAAATTAATAACTATGTTTCACATTTCCTGGCCTGACTGCTAGGTGTATCTCATCAATGGATATTTTATTCATAGGATGCAAAAAGTGATAGTGCAAGAATAGCATTTTTCAGAGGATGAAAGGAAGAGGATGGTGTTTCTAGAAAAATAAGGTTATGCTTTGTACATGAAAGTGGAAGAGTTGGGGGACAGGAATAGGGATGATGTGTACCAGTTCTCTTGCCCTAAATTGATGGGTGAACATTTATGCCTGATTTAAGGCAAAGACTGGGGACACATTTGCCTCTCATGAACTGGAGAAGAAAGGTACTTTTGCAGAATAGATGGTAAACTAGGACTAAAAAAGCACTCCTGACCAACCCTCAACAGGCTTCCTGTGTGATACTGAGCATGTCACTTCAGAAAAGCCTCATCCCAGCTGCCTTCTGCTGTGTAGAAGTTAATCATCTCCTTCAAACTACTTCAAAGGGAGAGATATGGTCATGTCCAACAAGCAATTCATTCCACTTATCTGAGACACCTTCTAAAGTCAAGATCATCTGCCCAGAAGACAATCTGACAGCTATAACCTAACATCTAGCTAACCCCCATTGAGGTCTGCCTGCACTCCTGGCCAGCTGCCTGCTCTCCATCCTGCCTGGGACCAGGCTGTCTGCTAAGGCTGCCAGCTTCTCAGGACACACTCAGTCTCTTGCATCATGCTTATATAGTGCTGGGTATAGCAGGGTTCTGAATGTCATGTGGGACTGCTAAGCAGTTCTGCAGCAAATAATAGCAGCAGAGAGCTGCTTTGGGCTTGGTAGACTTCAAGTTCTATAGCAGGAGGAGTCTCAATTCAGAGACTACACAGCATGAACAGTCATCCTGAAAGAGCATCCTCTATTGTTTTGTGTCTCAACTTCGGTCACTTAGAAATCCAGTGACAATAAAGCCTGGAAAACTGGCCACATAATGAAATATGCATTGTCCTCTGTCTTTTTTTGTTTTTTTTGGGGGGGGGGGTAAGATGTATCTGAGAATGTAAAATTTTCCAGACGTCTGTTATGTTTATGTTGGTTTCTCCACTGATCCTGATGGCATCCATGAAAGCACACCAGGAGTACAAGTGTGCCTGAGCACATCCAGAGGGATTACCTGGCCTGCTCAATCACACTGAAAAATCCCACAGGAGTGATTTAATTAGACAGAAATATATCTTTGTATTTAACCACTTCTCCTGCTCCACCTGTTCCGTACCAGTGAGTCCAATGGGTGTTTAAGCCAGGAAAAGATTGGTTTGAGACAAAGATTGTGTTCCCAGAGGCATGGCTGACCCACTGCATCCCATATGAGCTGTCTCTCCTCCCAGGTGCAATGTAGCATCTATGGGGCCACAGCTGGAATGGTAGGAGTTATGGATCACAGAATCACAAAATCATAGAATCATTAAGATTGGAAGAGACTTCTAATGTAATAAGTCCAATCATCCACCTATCACCACCATGCTGCTAAACCATGTCCCTAAGTACCACATTTATAAATTTTTTAAACACCTCCAGGGATGGCGACTCTGCCACTGCCCTGGGTAACCTGTGCCAACACCTAACAACTCTTTCCATGAAGAATGTTTCCCTAATATCCAATCTAAACCTCCTCTGGTGCAAATTGAAGCCATTTCCTCTTGTCCTCTCACTGGTAACCTAGGAGAAGAGATCAACCCCTATCTTGCTACGACCTCCTTTCAGATAGCTGTAGAGATTGATAAGGTCTCCCTTGAGCTTCCTCTTCCTCAGACTAAACAATCCCAGTTCACTCAGCTGCTCCTCATAAAACTTATCTCCAGGCCCCTCACTAGCCTCTTTGCCCTTCTCTGAGCATGCTCCAATGACTCAACATCCTTCCTGCAGCAAGGGGCCCAAAACTGAACACAGTATTTGAGATGTGGCCTCAGCAGTGCTGAGTACAGGGGAGCAATCACTTCTCTGGTCCTACTGGCCACATCATTTCTGATCCGAGCCAGGATGCTGTAAAGCCCCCATGCTTTAACATGACTGGTCTCCACTTCCTGAGGTCTGACTGTGAAGTTCCCATCTCTGGTGTGTCCGGATGAGGAGCAAGTATAGCACTCTTTCAGATCCAACAGAGATCAGGAGCAAGGCAAATTTGGCAGGCTCAGCTTAATCCCTCACAGGTTCTCCTCTCAGGAAGGTGGTGACAGTGCACACTTCTGCTCTAGCTGCATTAACAGTACTCGACGCTGAGTAAATTCAAGGCACAGGAGCAAGTTTTCAGATCAGGCTACTCCAGCAGCATACTGAGGGGAAATACACTCTGCCTGTCTATGCCTCCATGTGCTTAGTTCTTGTTAGTGGTGCCTGCTTTCCACAGGCAAAAATGAGGCACACAGATTGGGAAGAAATGTTCTCCCTTATCACAGAGGAAGATTTCTGATCCTAATCATTGTTCTTGAGCTGGCCTTTGAATTTTCAATCCTGTCTCGTATAAAATGACCTTCACCTCATTTTTTTCCCCTGCCTTCATTCATGGAGAAATTAAATTTTACAGAAATAAAAGCTGTGCATTGAGAATGGATGCACGTTTCATTTACTCTAATTATGCAGTGAAAAGTTTCCATTTCAACAAACCTCATTGGTATTCTGCTGTGAACTTGACTGGGGAAAAAAACCAAAACCAACACAAAAGGAGATTTTACTAGTCAGTTGGCTTTAACAAAAAAACCAAAATATAAAAAGCCTTAATGGATATAAAGATATTTCATTTTTCACTTTAATTTCCTTCCCTTCTCTCTGTGGTTGCTGTGATGACAAAACATTTCCCTGGATCACCCTGAGATTCTGGAACAGTTGTAGTACTCTAATACTTTGCTACAGGAGCTAGTGTTATTTTATGGATTAATTCCAAACAGCAGGATATAATGTGTCAATATTGTGTGGGGTCTTCTGTTGTGTGTGAACAGGCCAACTCTTAGGCCTCTGGGAGAAATACTTATTTATCTAGCAGATGTGGTTAAATCTCTCAATATTTCATGACCCCTGTCACTAATGCACTTAGACTCTACATGATCTTTACAAACAGTGTTCATAAAACTTACATATACAGGATTTAATAGACCTGAGAGAAAGCTGAAGAATCATAATGTGAAACACTGAATAATTTATTAGAAAATATAGAAAACCTCAAAGAGAGAAAGAGACAAGAGTATTTTTTTATACTTATTTTTTACTTACAAACCCTAAGAACATCGTGCTTTCAGAAGTAGAAACTTAAGTTCTGTGGAGATTGTCCTTATCACTATCAATAATAAATAAATTTTAAATAACAGATGTATATTTTCATAAGTGTTTGTATCCTTGCTTCCTTCTCAAAAAAGTCTAGACTAAACCTACTGCAGTAATTGGCTGTGACATGAAGAATCAAGTGTTGTCATGAAAAATACAAGTGAATGAGTTTCTGTATGTCTGGATATGAAAAATGCCTGTTATGCTTGAGTTAAAGTTTTTAATATGTATCAGTAGCTTAAAGAGGATAAACACTAATAGCATTTTATTGTTTAATAGTCTAAACATCAGGAATACAAAATCAAAATTACACTAGAAAACACTGTAATCAGTGTAAAACAGAGAGAATAATGCAATGACTTGATCTCTGTGTATATAACTATCATCCTCTGAAATTTTTAATCTGCAGTCCTGGTTAAGAAACTGGACAGACCTTTCTTCCAAATATATGAGCAAGACACGTCCTTGAATTGTGCAGGTACAAATCTGAGACAAGTTTGCAACATTAGGCCTTAATATCTGTAGGTGTTAATCTTCATACTTCTGAGCTGTTCTATGCTGTAAACCTCCTCTTCCTGCTCAGCAAAGGGTTGAGACAGCCTCCTCAGGGTGCCCTGACCCAGCAATAAGTTCACATCATCCTCACCTCTCCTGCAGCAAAATGAAATCCATGATGTGCTCTTCCATGCTGCATTTCAGTAGTTTAACGTATCTTTTCCATCAAGTTTGGGATATTACTCTGGCAGGTGGCAGCTTATGTGTCCTGTGCCTGTGTTCTCATCATGCTCATATTTATCTCAGCTGCATCGACTAAGAATAATTTCTTCCTTCCTTTTTCTTTTTCTTCCTCCTTCTTCTTTTTCAGCAAGAGGGTAACAAGTGATCCCTTCAGACCCCAGTGTCCCACTATTAGATAACATGTGCTGATACAGGAACCAAGGTTTCCTCTGACAGGGTTAGTTTGTTCCTATTCCTTTCATAAAGGACCACCTATTGCCCCTGACTCCAAGGAGGCATCAAGACAGACTTTTGCCACGGATGTTAGAGGTCTCTATTACAACACTGGAAGCACAAGCCTTGCAAACTTGGTGAAGACATGTTTACATGTTTTTCAAGGAGATGCATCTATCTACTCTCTGCCTGAATCCAGAGTTGTTTCTCAGCCATTCCCTTCTTCTGATACTATTAGAGAAGTGGAACCAATAAACATAAATTGATCTACTAACTTCAAGCTACTGCAAGGGTTTAGGGGCAATTTCGATACCTTATAATATTGTTACCACTTTTGGTTTTCTTTTTTCCACATTTCTTTTTCTGGAACATGAATACACAGTACTGTAAATTGCCACAGTTACTAGTGTAGCCACAAAAATATTCCACACTGTAATATATAAATGAAACCTGCTTGGAGCCCACTAAAAGGGTGAGGACAACAGAAAAGGAGCAGCTGCGTCTGGAATATTATACCTGGAAAGTGCCTTTAATCCTGTGGGATTAAATTCCTAATGTTTCCATCTACCCCACTGGTCTTCACTGGAAATACTTCAAAAGATTTAAAAAAAAAAGGGGGGGGGGGGAAA
>VWZO01012532.1:123344-290621 GCA_013396975.1 Bucco capensis
AAAAAAAAAAAAAAAAAAAAAAAAAAAGGGGGGGGGGGGGGGTAACATTTAGAGCAAATGTTTTATGGTGAAGCTGAGCAACATTTGCCAGTTAAAATTTTTTGAAGACCAGAAATGCACATTGGTTCTTCTTGAAAGATTTAATGAATTCATTTACTTTTCATTGAATTGCTCTTTTCATGGAAAGAAAATAAGAGGAAAAAAAATAGATGTTTTGTTTTGACGTTTCCCAAATGAAATGATTCCAGTTTTCAATCAAGCTTTTTATTTTTAATTTCTCATTTCCCTCACCTCTTTTTTCCTGGCAGGGGAAAAAAAAAAAGTGTATATGTTTCAAAATTATTGCAACTGGAAAGAGCTACTTCAAGTCAAACTGAATACACTAATGCTTTAAAAAATAGATGAGAAGCTCTTTTTCAACTCAGCAAACTTTTCTTTTAAACACAAATTTGTTTTAACTTGTTCTGAGATTATTTTTATTTCAGTCTCTCTGGAATTACCAACAACACTGACAAGAAGGTAGTATATTATTAATACACTACAAAATGCTGTTGGAAGAGAGCTCCAGAGGTTTTATGTGAGCTCTGCAACTGGTAAACAAGGATGAACAGAAACATTTACAATGACAGTGACCCAAATGATTCTGACTCCCAGTCAATGTAACCAGATAAGATGTTTAGGGTAAAAGGATCTCATGAATAGCAGCACAAACCACTTTCAGCCCTGCAACTCAATATTTTTACTTGGTTTTTTGTTCCTGCAAAAGGACCAAATGAGATCCTGGACTGCATATGGGTTTTTTTTCTTTCTCACTTGAGAAATACAATTTTATGATTGTGACCATAAAGAAAAATTTATATTGTTGTGTTCAAAGTGAACATCTTGCAAGCTTTGCTGTGTGAGAGTAGTTATCTGAACAGTGTCTGCCTTGAGTGCTGAATACGAGTCATCATCAAGGCTAGGCTTTGCGAACGAAGCTCCAGGGAGGGCTCCATCCACGCTCTTCCCAAGCGCTTTTTCCAAGCGCTGCTGGCTGCAAAGGCCAATGCAGGACAGACAAGAGCGGTTGCAAAAGGCACAGCACAAGGACTCCTTAGGAGGTATAATCTGCAAGACACGATTCTTTCTACGCTGTCTTTTCTCCCCAAGAGTGATCCTGTGTGCCTGCTCAAAAACATCCATGGCANGAGTAAAGCATGGTTATAACATCACGGTGTGCACTGCAGTAGTCAGGGTGTCAGCATTTCACTGCCAAACCTGTGAACAAAATTCTGATGACATCATCTTTTCCCCTTGAAACAATGCAAACCTTTGGAGTCTACAGCAAACTGTTTCAAGAAGTTTCTCAGATTAATTACCCCCATTTGAAGAACAGCATCCTTTGGCTTCATTTGAAATTATTTTCTGCTGACTTCATTCGATGCTGCTAATCCCAGAGCACAAAGAAGAGGAAGTAGTAGTTAAGAACCTCTCTCTCTTTATTTGTTTCATGCTGTCAGTGACTGTATCTCAGATTTTCATTTTCAAAGGTGTAGGTGTTTATTTCAAATGTAGTACATTTTAAAAATACACTGATGATGTGCACAGCCGGTAAGGACTTCCAATACCTGTAGACTCCTTTGGAGCATGGGTACTTTGCACCTCTAAAAAATTCAGCTGGTGGTAAAAGCTAAAGAGGCTTGATCTGTAATGTTGAGAGTATTTTACGAAGTCATTGCAGGCAAAAATTCTGAATTAATTCTTCAGCATGTGAAAACATGTTTGGGTCTAAATAGATTCACTAATACTGTGTAGAGGAATCAATAGATCCCAGTGAGCTCGATGATCCTGTATAACAACAATGTATTTTTCTATGATTGTAAGTGTAATAGAAAAAAACTAAAATAATAGAGATCTGAAAGATCAGGAAAATAGCACATCCCAAACAGTTAAAATACTACAGGTTTTGATTTATATCCACAAAAGCCAGAAAATTTCAGAGTTAAGCCTACATTTCCTTTCTTAAGTCATGCAATTTTGCTTCAGAATTTCTGAAGTCTTCTAGAATTGGTAGCTTGTCTTGCAATTGCTGCCTTACTCTTTAATCAAGTAGGGTAACACAGCAGCATACAGAGGTTCACCTGCCTGTAGAAACCAAGTCAGGCCTTAGACAGCACCTTAACACAGTTTTTAACACAGATTTCTGATGCGTAAGTAACTAGCTTGTGTAGAAAGATAGTACAACAGTGTAAATCAGCATTCCCTAGAGAATGGCAGGGTCAAAGTGAAGAGTTCTCTTTTCACTTGAAGCAGTTGTTCTCAATATGGACAGCTTATTCAAACTGGAGGTTTAATCCCTGTTCAACTCTCATTTCCAATGGCCCATTTTGACTGAACACAACTATTGCAGCCTCAGCTAGCACCACTCCTAAGGCACTTCACATCAGTAAATTAATTCTACTATGTGCAAATTCTTCTGTTTCCAAGAGACAACATTCCCACATTCTTGATCGGGGTCTGAGCTACTATTGAAGGAAGAAAGTACTCATAAAATAGAAAGGAAAATATCATTACTGGATGAGGGGATCTACCAGTGAGTGCAGCTCTGCTAACTGATTTTGTGCCAAGACAAGATGGGACAAATCTTACCAGCTGAAGATTTAAATATTTTACAGATTATTCTCTCTGTCTACTTTTTTCTCCGTTTTTTTGTTTGTTTGTTTTTTTGCTTTTCTCAGAGAGCTAAGAATGCCAGTTATAAACTCAATCTTTTCAACTGAGAGCTATTGACTTGTCCTTAGAATCTCATCCAAAGACCTACCGGATGTTTTAACTTCTGGAGGGCTCTTGTCTGGTGGGATTTTACTGACTGGAATTGAAGGAGGACATTCCACCAGGTCATAGTTATATTTTATGAGAGGTTCCACTGAGAAATGCTTCTGGCAAACATACTAACCCAAAAGACTGTGAGGCCTTTTTGGGACATTAAAAGAATTCCTAATTGAGCCACAACAATGCCATGCAACACTACAGGCTTGAGGCAGAGTGGTTGGAAAGATGCCCACAGGAAAAGGACCTGAGGGTGTTGGTTGACAGCCAGCTGAATATGAGCCAGCAGTGTGCCCAGGTGGCTGAGAAGGCCAACAGCATCCTGTCTTGGATCAGTGTGGCCAGCAGGACTAGGGAAGTGATCATCCCCCTGTACTCAGCATTGGTGAGGCCACGCCTCAGATACTGTGTTTTGGGTCCCTCACTAAAAGAAAGACATTGAGATGCTGGAGTGTGTCTAAAGAAGGGCGACAAATCCGGTGAAGAGTTTAGAGCACTAGTCTTACGAGGAGCAGCTGAGGGAACTGGGATTGCTTAGCCTGGAGATAAGGGGTCTCTAGAGAGACCTTTTCACTCTCTACAACTCCCTGAAAGGAGGTTGTAGTGAGATGGGAGTCAGTCTCTTCTCCCAAGTAACTAGTGATAGAACAAGAGAAAATGGCTCAAGTTGTACCAGGGGAGCTTCAGGTTAGATATTAGGAAAAAAATCTTCACTGAAAAGAGTTGTTAGGCCTTGGAACAGGCTGCCCTCTGCAAAGCCTTCTTACTCTTCCTCCCACACAGCTACCACTGCAGTCCCTACTACCCAAACCTTCCCACTGTGCCCAGCTGAGGTAAGAAGGTCACCCTGAGAAACTCTTTGGGCACAACCTGGAGTGGTGTAGCTTGTGGGTCTTGGTTGTCCCAACAAATCAGGCAGGGGCACTGCACCACACAAATGCTGCCCTGAGCCACTCTGCTGCCTCCTTGTCTCTGCACCACGCTCCCCTGCACAATGCAAGCACGTCCAGACTTGTAAAAGTCCATTAGAATAACCCTCTTTATCCTTAGAGGAAGGATTTAATTAAGTTATTCTGCTCTGGCATACATGTTGCATGTTGGACTGCGTATTCGATGACCTTATCTATGACTTGTGAGTGTCAGAGTTTTAGTGAAGCATATTAACATTTCACTGAGGAAGCCATATTAAACAAAGCAGTAGGCACAGATGTAGAGAATCAATTAGCTGAATGGAAAAAGGGTTTATCAATAATTATAAATAGGTCTGTGTATTGTTGCCAGCTCTGGAGAACTGTATAAATTAGGAGCAACCACATTTGGAGATGAGCTTGTGGTGAAGTATTGAGGTGACATCTATTACTGAGTAACATGTGGAATGCTACCAAGATAAACTGACACATCATTGTTCTTTAAAAAAAACAACCAAACCAATAAAAAAAAACCAACAAAAAACAAAGGCAAAGGATAAAGAAAATGCTTTGCTATGCATCTCAGACATTTGCAGGTCCAGAGAATGAGCAGACATAATAATACCCTCTATAGACTGTAGATCCTTTATAATCCTGCCATTGCATATTCAGATTTTTTTAAAGCAGCTAAATGTGTTAACAGGATTTATTTACAGCTACACATTGTTTCCCTGACACACATCTGTATAAAAAACAGAAGGGCTAAAGCTCAGGCCACTGAGTAATTAACTGGAGCATTTAGGTTATAAACTTCTTGATGGCTTATCCCTAAACCTTAAAGAAAACACATGCAATGTGTAATTATACCTAATCCATATTCTGATAACATCCACGATGCAATGGTTTATTTTTTTTCCATAAGAAAGAAAATATTTTTAAAATGTTTTTGAGCCCTGCATAGGAGCAAGCTCAGAACACTAGCTGTTCTTGCAATGGGCAGGCTACAGTCCACTTGATACCTGGGCCATCCTCAGAGGCAACAGCTGGACTCCTCCATGCTTCAGCACTGAGACAGAGCAGGGGTTCTGCTGTTTGCTTGACTTATCCTGACAATTTCATTGCCTCATATAAAGCACAGCAAAAAAGGCAGAGTTCTCTAGGTTTTGAATAATCCTTAACTCAGATAGGCTTCATAAGCATGTTCTGGAGTGTAAACCAGCCAAATTTCTAATAACACCACTCCTAAATCTTCAATTTGTGTGAGCTTTTGTGTGGATGTCAGCCCTAAACCTACAAAACAGGAATAAAATTACTCATTTGCAGGAAAGAAAAGCTCTGCCTTCATTTTATCAGCTTAGGTGAAAGTAGCAGAGCTTACAGACAGATGCTAAATTCCATTACCTGCTAAGACAGCACTGATTTTATTTTTTCTGTTTTGAACAATACGACACCAGAAATTATGAGATTCCATTTTATTTGTATTAATTGTATGCACACTTTGGAAGGTGATAGGGTAAGATTGAGTCTAATTGAGCCATAAGTTTAACATTGAGAAATGCCATCCATTTAGCTGGTCAGTTCTGTGAGGAAATACATTTCTAAAGCACAGATTGCAGGCAGAGTGTCTGAGATAACACATGATAAATGCTTCGTACTTATTGCTACAGAGAGGCAGTCCTCAATCAAATGTGGGCAACTTCTCAAAGAGCTACCGTAAGTTATTTTTCCCTTGATTTTGAAGCACAAGAAATTTGTTTTATTAAAATACTGTTTATCACATAGCTCCTTTTGTTTAATAAAAACGCATAGAAGATATATTCTGAAATATAAAATATCAGGTATCTTGCCATTGCATGATGTAACTCTAAGCCTCTGCTCCACAAGAAAATAGCTTTACATAAACTGATTAAATAAATCAGACTCTTCATATCTGTATACACGTAAAAAGGCAAGCTCATGAATCCTCAGATACATATCCATAGGTATTGTAGGCTGCTGTAATGCCACCAAAGCCAATAGACCTTTAACAGTTTACACGAGATAAGGATCTGTTTCAAAGTCTTTATAAAGCTATCTGGAAGCAAATCTCAATGAGAGTTATAACATAGATTTTGGAGGTGACCATGAAAATTATAATTATCCCTCATGTATTTTTGTTCTTTTCCCCTCTACTGAATTTCATGAGGAAAATCACCCTGCCATTTTGATTCCAAGATCTCTTTGACCAGCCATAAGAGGTTCATTTCTTCATCAAAAAGATACAAGTTGTCTTGCAGAAATGTGAGGTTTTAAGTCTTATCCATACAAGCAAATTCTCATTCCTGAGTTATCATTGTTTTTTGCGTACTTTCACTGCCTGCACCTGTCAAGTGCCTGAGTATCTTTTTAAGTCAAAATATGAGGACATTGTTTCCTCTTGGACAGGAGATGATTTGACTTTGGGATGGGGAAAATGCAAACAGTCCTATGAGAATGAATGTCAGAAAAGCAAATGGTTATGTTGAAATATGTTCAGTGTTTGGGCTTTGACAAAGACAGTTGGCCAGTTTACACTATTACAGAGATTAAAGTCTATTTATGGGGTGTGGATAAGAAGGATTTTGTCATTGGCCTTTGTTTGGGGTTCTGCATCATCCAGAGCACAAGTCTTGTGAGGAGCAGCTGAGGGAACTGGGGTTGTTTAGCCTGGAGAAAAGGAGGCTCAGGGGAGACCTTCTCGCTCTCTACAACTACCTGAAAGGAGATTGAAGCAAGGTGGGAGTTGGTCTATTCTCCAAGTAACAAGCTACAGGATGAGAGGAAGTGATTTTTTTTTCTCTAGGAAAGGGAACTTTTGGAGGGATTAGAAATCTTTGTCATTAGTATGGCAACTTTGTTAAAAGATACTTCAGTTTACAATTNATGAAGCAAGGTGGGAGTTGGTCTGTTCTCCAAGTAACAAGCTACAGGATAAGAGGAAATGATTTTTTTTTCTCGGTAACTTTGTTAAAAGATACTTCAGTTTACAATTAGAAAGAAACAAAAAAACACAGCTCCCAAAATGAAAGAGGAAGTGTGGTGGACATTTTGGTGAAAGCAAAGCAAAGAATTTATTTTTATTTTTTCAGAATTGTTAACAGGAAAATACGCAGTCCAAACGCAACAAAGGCCTCTATCTGGAATTCAAATGAAAATAAAATAAAGCAAAAATTCTCTGCAACATGGCTTCAACAAAATGATGGAGAATTTGTGTTATCCTGTATCCATTCTTACCTACTCAGTTTTGGGAGCTGGATTTGTGCAAACTGCTCACCAGCACATGAATTCTGTTCACATAGGATGCATACAGACCTAGTATTTTGGTTTACTCCTGACACCTAGAATAATAGCTCACATCTTCTGCCAGAGATGAATGACTGTAAATGAGTGTTTAAGAGACTCAGCTCCATCACTGATTCCACAGGCATTTTTTTTTTTACCACTCAGTCTCCTCCAGAAAACTCAAATTGCTCTCTAATTTCTGCACCTTCTCATTTTATTTTGCAACAAAAATACATCATCCAGTGTATGCTTCTGAATTGATAAAATCTGCAATATGTAGTCAGGTTTTCATCTCTGAGGAGCTTTGAAGCACTTTAAAATTCCTGTAGCAGTATCTGCAGTAGTACACCATGCTGTGGGGTTGGAAGTATTACCTTTTTTATTTGTTTCTTCTGTAATCCTTCCTTTTATTTATTTCTTCTGTTTCTGTTTCTGTCTCTGACGCTGTAGATTACTAAAGTGCAAAAGTTTTGCTTCATTCTTTTCTCACTTTCTACATGTTTTTTTCCGGCTTGAAGAACCAATATAGGAACCAGAAATCTTGTAGGCTCACAAGATGGCTTGTAAATCACATTTCCATGCCCTTTTATTTATTGCAAGCTCAGCCATCATTTCACAGGCCACACAAGTAAAGCTAATTTACACAGCTAAGGAAGGCAGACCTCTATATTAAGGCAGTTCATCTGAAGAATACCCTATGAGCAGATACAGTTTATGAAAAAAGGACCAAATATGTATGGAAAGGAGAACTGAGATAGTCATAGCTGTATAAGCTCATTCCCTAGACCTCATGGCAGCGTTGCACCTGGCCAGGCTTCTCTTCAGCATTTTGTCCTTACTTTACTCTGTTTATTTTTGTTTCATAGTTCATGAGTTCATCCTTTTCTTCTTAAGCCTCAGAGTATCCTATTTCATCTGGATGTTTTGGTATGCTGCAAAAAGGACTCAATATGCCTGAAAATCAGGCAGCCCATCCCTCTTTGTCTTGCAGGACAAGGTATGGATGACTTTGCTAGAAAGGACTGTAAGACCATCTAGTTCCAACTGCCCTGCCATGGGCAGGGTCATCTTTCACTAGATCAGGTTGCTTAAATTGTTATCCAAACTGACTTTGAACACTTCCAGGGAGCTGGAACATCCATAACTTCTCTGGAATCACAAGACTGGCAGCTGGCATGGTAATGAGGGTCCCTTCCAAAACAATGAAGCTCATTACTCTTGTTACTAACCAGGGGCTCACTAAGCATTTTTCAAAACCAAGCAAGTGTTGAATCAAAATGGGGATGGGGAGAGAAAGAAGGATTGAGCCTAGAAAAAAGTCTTAGAGATTGTTTATTACAAATTCCTTTAATAATCTGTCCTGTTGCTGCCTACTAAGTAGAATGAAAATGACAGAAGTTCACAGGTAACAGCACAGTGAGGTTTGAAGAATAAAAAACTTCCGAAAAACATGCAAAGCATGAAATGTTGGATCCTTTCCTGATGCTGTAAAAGTTTCACTGGCTGCACCAGAGCCATGTGTGGCACTGGATCATCCCTTATAAATCACTATAAATTCTAGGTAGAGAGTTTTTACAGATACCATTTGTGATGAACAAGGTGTGCATTCATCTGCACTCAAGGTACAAACAAAAAATAAATCTTTGGAATTATTATATTATTCTATGTCCTGGTTTTAGTTGAGTGCCAGTTTTTATGTTAGTGTGTACAGCCTATTTAATGAAACTTTTACAGGTTGCATTTCTGGAGGTAGAATTTCAAGTTGGCCTTGAGATTGCTCTGACTAATGGGAGGATTTCTTCTGACTGTTGAATGTTGAAAATCTGAAACTTGGCAGCTAAAGCCTGTAATTTTCCTTAGGAATATTAATTCAGTAGTAACAGTTCTTGGTCTGTGCTGCTTGCAGAGGACAGTGTTGGTTTACTTTATTCCTTAAGATATTTTTCCCTTCCAGGTGACAAAAAGGAATAGATTGGATAACTGATTCACAGTCAAATTTTTTTTTTCCTTTTTGACAAGGAGAAGGTAAAAGGTCATCTATGTTTCCTGAAGATTCCCTACTCTTACACAGGTTTTCAATCTACACATTCTAGAAGAGGTTAGTAATGGGAAGATGGCTTAATGGCAAATTCCAGATGGTGTCTGTACACATGGAGAAAATACTTACATGTCTTTTATTTCAGCTGTTATCCCAAACAGCACAGGGCATAGCAAATCTCTGCAGCAATGTGTAGCTCTCAAAGCCTTTTGCAGCAGGATTGCCTTGGCACAGGAAAGGTCATGGTTATGGGTTTAAAAAAGAGTTCCCAAGAGGCTCTCTTTTCTTCCAAAAGTCTGGTTTTTCCTTTCATTTTGTATCACTGTTCAAGCATACTGAAGATCACCACTGTTCTGAAGAAAATCCTGAACAGAAGGTGTGTCCAAATGGAATAACTATCTCAAGTTCCTGACACAGCAAGTTCTGCACACCAGAGAAGCTGCTAAACTCCTGCACAGCTAGCCAGGACCTGAAATTGCCATTTCTTTGGAAATGCTGACATTTCAAGGAGGAACATGCAATTCGTAATAGGAACAAGATATGAAAAATGTGAATTCTGCTCTGAAATGAAAATAGTCTGAAAACATTCTTGTTGAATAAAAACATTTCAATTTGGTAGAGTTCAGAAGTTTTTATTTGATTTAAATAGTTCTAGTCATTTTGTTTCAATTTCTTATTTGAGAAAAGCTTTAAATGTCATCAAAATGTCATCATTTCTATGATGTATATCATTTCTAAAAGCACAGATAGATGGATGGCAATAAAAAGGAAATTAAACATATAATATACAATACATACCAAATAAATATGCAGTATAAACAAACACATAAATATATATTTATATACACTGTGCTGGTTATTGTGTTTTCTAAAATACTGTCTTTAAACTGCCAAAAATACCATTACCTTTATCATGTGAGTTTTAATATTACCATAGAATCATAGAATGATTCGGCCTGGAAAAGAGTTTAAGACCATCCAGTTCCAACCCCTCTGCCATGGATAGGGACACCTTTCACTAGATCAGCTTGCTTAAAGTGTCATCCAACCTGGCCTTGAACACTTCCAGGGAGGGGACATCCACAGCCTCTCTGGGCAACCTGTTCCAGTGCCTCACCACCTTCACAGTAAAGAATTTCTTCCTAATATCTAATCTAAATCTACTCTCTTTCAATTTGAAACCATTACCCTCTGTCTGTCACTACAGATCCTCGTAAAAAACCTGTCCCTGTCTTTCTCACAGGTCCCCTTTAAGTAATGAAAGGATGCTATAATGTCTCCCAGGAGCCTTGTCTTCCCCAGGAACTCCAACTCTTTTAGTCTGTCCTGATAGAGGAGGTGCTCTAGCCTTCTCATCATCTTTGTGGCCCTGCTCTGGACCCACTTGAGTAGGTCCATGTCCATCTCAGGCTGGGGAGCCCAGAGCTGAACACAGTACTCCAGCTAGTGGTCTCACAAGAGCAGAGGGGAAGAATTATCATTCTCAACATACTGGTCAGACTTCTTTTACAATCATAGAATCGTTTAGGTTGGAAAAGACCTTTCAGATCATCAAATCCAAATGTTAACCCAACACTGCCAGGTGTATTTAGATATACCAGATCCACTTCTGCTGTGATTAGAAAACAGGAGAGATACTATTACATTTTCCTATCATACCTGGGGACATCTGTTCTGTCTCAGCCAGGAGCTGATGTTACAAACCATGACAAATTCATTTTCTGGGCTCGCTGAGTTCTTTGGGAGAAAAAGGGAGACCATGAAGTAGTATTTGAAATAGCAGTCAAGTGTCCCACAACAATTGGGTGGAATGGTTTAAATTACACAAATATTTCTGCTTTTAAAGTATGTTTACTGAAGAGTAGCTTACTTCAGAAGAGTTTTCAGAAAGTAACTGCATATTCCTCATGTCCCTCCTCTTCTCACTCTTCCTCCATCCCCGATTCTCTTCAAGGCACCAGACAAAGACCTCAGATCTGTTACAGAAATGCTGAGACTAGTTGTGGTGTGATCCTTAGTCTATCAACAGCAAAGGACTATCCAACTTCTTCAAAAAAAGAAAAACAAAACTAATGTTTTGGAAAAAACCTCCATGGATCAACTTGTGATGTGTGGCCACAATTGCTTGTATTTACAAAAAGAAAGCACACATTGAACCTTACCTCTTTTCTTCATTATTTTGTACATTTCTTTCTTTGAAATCAAAGAAATCTACGTGTGTGATTACTGCCATGATTTAGCCCATCTGGAGATTTCATCCTTAATGATATGTTTGGGCATTTCAGCAGAAACTGTTTCACTGAGAATTGGTGTATATTTGTATCTGGACAGATGGGCATCCATTAGAGTGTCCAGATGTGTCCAGATGTACAAGTGCATGCACCCGTGTTTGTTTTCTCTAGCATCTGAAAAATAAGTAAAATATGTTACAATCATGTATGGATAACTGAAGTGGCTAAGTACATTTCCTTAAAACCTGATGTCCCCAAATTACCTACAAGCAAAATACCACAAGTATTAAAACTGTCAGCACAAAAGGTAATTTAGACAAGAGAAAGTTATAAGCTACTGCAAATTAGAGCGTGGAATGAGAGTACTTCTCCTGTGAGAGAAGTCCAATTTCACCTGGTTTTGGCATTGAATTTTTCAAGGAGGAATTACCTTCAGAACTGACTTCAAATACCAAAAAAAAGGGGGAAGAAATATAGATAATAGCAGAATAAATATAAATGCTGATAACTGAAATCAAAAAGAACTTCAATAATTTAGATTTTAATCATAGAAACTGTCAAGGAAACAGCTGGAAAGAATATTAACTAGAAACCACATTTACAAGGAGAACCTTTAATCACAGATAGCTTTGAATTAATTAATATTATATTTAACTAGATATTTGTAAATCCAGAGGTAATTTTGGTTCATGGGTGAATGGAGTGCAGTCCACAAATAAGTTGCCTTCAATTTTATTTTATGTATTTGAAATACAGAAGAATAAGCAGATATATCATGAGATATGGTGTTTTTCTTATTGTACCAGCTTCTGAATGCAGTCATTTTTAAAAAAAAAAACTGTACTGAATATTAATGCTAAGTTTAATTATAGTCCATGAATCCTAAGCAGTACTGATGTTTCTTCATACAAAATTGCTATGAAGAAATATTCATTGCTTTGATTATTTTCTGCTTCTCTTATTTATGTTTTATCATTCTTGCTGTTTGCAAAACACAGTTCTGTTATTTTTCTTTTGACAGTGAATTCGTGTTGTTAACCCAAGATAAGAATGCATCAGACAAAGAGGAGAATTTGTTGCTGTTTCAGCAATACTTTTAAATAGTGCTAGAGCCTAGTGGGCTAAATTGCCCATTACTGAGGCATTGTAAAATTGTGGGTAAAGCCCACTACATGTGTATCCTTTCCATAAGTTTGTATGGCATTGGACTCAAAGTTTGTCAGAATTGGTGCAAACTTTTCCACTGACTTAACTGAATTTTGAGTCATTGGTAACATTGCTAGTAAAGATCTAACCCTAGGTTTTCCAGTACTCACCAAGAATGCGATCACTGAGCGCATAAAGACCAGCCACAATTTAGGACTTGCTGCTTCTGTCATATCTGACCTTCCACATCTAATGAAGGAAAAAAGACATGGCAAAGCAGAGCACTGAATGCTAATTATTGGGCATGCAGGTCTTGTCTGTGGTCTTTGTTTCCATAGGTTGCTGCCCATGTATGAGTCTTACCCACTGACCATCAAAACAGCTTTCATATCACATCTCCTCTTGGAATACCAAAAAGGCTTTGTGTCAGGCTCCAGGTGGAGGCTGCAGATCTTCTCTCAACCTAATGATCTGCACAATCTATCCATGCATCCAAGATGAGCTGTCAGCTACAGGTAATAGTATTAAGCTACACATCTTTGATCTTCACCAGCAGAGTGCATCATCCACAGCCAAGTGTCTTCTCTATTTATTGGGAATACACATTTTATCACTCAGTCCTGGAGCTGCTTCTTGTTTTCCCTTGCCTTTCCATTTTCCCTTTACCTTTCCATTTCAACCTTTTAATTAATTGTTGCATTGATGACCTTGAAACAGAACAGTGCAGGCATGGTGGTAAACAGAATGAGATCTGAGGATACTGGGGAATCAAGAGCAGGTAACAAGAGTTACACACCACTCTTGGAATCAGGCTATTATCAGTGTCTGTGTCAGTGAGCTTTTATGAATAATGAGTTTGAGAAAGGCATCAGGAAGTATCATATAATGAGACTAGGTTTGATAAGGTTCTGTACACACTTGAACTAAGCAGAAATGAAAGATCTGAGCCCATGAGGGCACTTATGATTAGAAGAGCTAGGAAGATGTAATATAATAAATGCAAACACCAAGTACATATATGCTGTAATAAATAAATATTGTGATTTCCCACTGGTTTAGGAAACTACTTTTTGCAGGTCATTTACTATTGTCTTAACATGCTTCAGGATTGGTGCAGTCATTTTTTGCTTTAAGATTTCCCTGACTGTCTTAGGCATGTTTATATCTCAATTTAAAACATTAGTCAGTATATAATGCTAGGCAGTATAGAGCATTTATAACACAAAGTCCTTGCTTGCCTCATTTGAAAGGAGCTTTTATAAAATATTGGAATGAATAGATTCTTTTGATTATTCTTAAATTTGTGAAATACATGAATAATTAGTAAGTGCTGCTCTACAAACCAAGATATAAGATGCCAAATTCACAGCATCTGCCCAAAGCCCCTTCATCCTGTACTGGCTTTCCAGCCTTCTGTGCCTATTCTCTTCCCAGACCCCACTGGACTCCTTAGCATGTACCTCTTCTTGAACCTCTTCTGAGAACAGACCCACAAAAAGAGCGGGAAAATCACCAGAAGGAGTCCTGTATTCTGGGGAAAAATGTTTAGTATCTTGTCTTTCTCTCTTCCCCCTTCAAGCTGCTGAGGACTCCTAACAAGGTCGAGAAGACAGAAAATATCTCCTGGTCTAGAAGTCTAACAGAACAGTTTAAGCTTATTTGTTAAACTGAGTCAATTTCTGCCTAAGACATGTCCCTTCTCCTGTGCTAGAACTTTGTAGCATTTAGCTGAGAAGGGAGAAACTGGTTAGGCACTAATAGCTTTCACCAACAATTAATTATAATAGTTATGGAAATGGTTAATAAATATGGTCTGCACGTAGCTAAACAATGCAAGGTAACTGTAAGATAGCAAGCAAAAGAATGGATCCTTGGTCTAACCCTGTTCCCACTGAAGTTAATCTAAAGGTTCCTGATACCCTGCAGGATGAGAAAGTGTGGCCAGCAAGACCAAATACCATAACTCAAATTTGGGTCATCAAACCATAGTGATTTGCACTGGCTTTAGATTAAAGTCTAAAGTGCCTGAAGTCTTACCTGAAAACAGGAGAAGAACAGTAGTAGCTACGGGGTAAGACAGAGGTAGGGATGGACAGATGCTGGTGCAGTTTGGTGTTTATTTAATCTTTTGCTCTGAGAGAAACATCCTTTATTCACATCATAATCACCTTTGATCAACACAGACATTTTAAATTCTATTTGAACTTCAGAAGCAGACCCACTCTATGGTGGTGGAACCCCAGCCCAGTTCAGCATGGTTCCCATTTTTCCTTGTCTGTGGCAAGATCCAGCTTAGAAATCCCCAGGATCCTGACCTTGGAAGATTTATCTTCTGCAGAAGGAAAGGGAGTCTTCTAGGGATGCAGACCTCAGCCTAACAAGCACTCCTTTCCTGTTGCTCTCCCTGAATTATTGAGGTGCTCCTCCTGTTCTTGATTTTCTTGAGAAATGCTCTCAGCCTCTGTTACTGCTTCCAAAGCAAAGTCCATTGGCATGCCATTACAGTACAGGGACTTGGTCCTGAGGTGCCCCTGCACCAAGCTCAGGCAAAGATTACAGAATCACAGAATCATTAAGGTTGGAAGAGACCTCTAAAGTCATCAAGTCCCCACCATCACCACCATGCCACTAAACCATGTCCCTAAGTACCACATCTATACATGCTCTTCCAAAAAACACATTTCCAAATATTTTCTGAAGTAGTGGTAGTCTTTTCTCTTGTTTTTTATGCTCCAGATTTTGAGGTTTTCCTCTGCTTGTTGAAGGGCAACCTATTAACCATAGCTTTCCATTTCAAATTATTTTATTCCAATGATTTGTTTAGTTGACATTTTAATAGCCAGCAATTTGTTCTCAGTGTGTGCCAGTGCTGGATTTATTGTAAAATGTGTGGTGGGAGCAATTAAACATTTTAAAATTGTGAACATATATCATTTTTTGCATATTTTCCATCAGGTAATGCCTGCAATTTTCCCTGGGAAGAAAAAACAAAAAATTCTATATCAAGGACACTTTGAAACTTTGAAGGAGAACAAAGTTTATCAAAGACACAAGACTTAGAAATAGTCAACCCTTTTTAAAACCCACCGAAAGCCAAGTATTTACTTTATATCTCAAATTAATCCATCAATCACTGTGGATTTGAATTCCACAATCCCACTGGGCATTAGAGATTGTGTATAAAATTCCTGCAAAATATGGATGAAAGGGTCTAGAGCACAAGTGTTATGATGAACAGCTGAGGGAACTGGGTTGCTTAGCCTGGAGAAAAGGAATACCAGGAGAGACCTTCTCGCTCTGTACAACTCACTGAAAGGAGGTTGTAGTGAGGTGGGGATTGCTTTCTTTTACTAAGTAACAAGCAGTAGGGCAAGAGAAAATGGCCTCATGTTGCATCAGAGGGAGGTTTACATTGAACAGTAGGAAAAATTTCTTCACCAAAACATTTCTTAAACACTGGAACAGGCTGCCAAAGGAAATGGTTGGAGTCACCATCCATGGAGGTTTTTTGTTAGACATATAGGTGTGGTGCTTAAAGACATAGTTTGGTGGTGGCTTGGGAAGTGCTAGGCTAGTGTTTGAATTTGATTATCTGAAGGGTCTTTTCCAGCCTAAATGATTCTGTGATTCTATGCAGTTCTTGCAGGACTAAGTCACCCTTTACTGGGCATTCCAGTCACAAGGATTGTGTTGCATTTCTCTGGGATCACCGACATTTAAAAACCTTTGCTGTAGCTTTTAGCGTTCTGGAAGCATATTAATAACTTATTATCCCACCCATCTATAAGTTTTGAATTGAAGATACAGACTTAATTTTCTACATGTACCAAGAATAGAAAGTTTGGATGGTTTCTTGTTGCCTTCGCAAGCTCAACACCTTATTTGTTTCATTCAGAATATGAAAAACTAATTTCACAGAATTAACTTGAAAATCCTTTTCTGAATAATCCATTCTGAAATATCTGGCTGACTCACAGAGGCTTTTTTGCTGCAAGAAACTTTCAAGTCTAAATTGCTCTGAGCATATCTGCATTTCCTTTGATTATTAGTACGACAGACAGGTTTCACACTGATTTGTGCCAACATAAAGTAGCTGTGCAAATGAAATGTACTCTGAATATGTCTAGTGTTGTCCTAAATACAAGTTTTTCTTCTACTGAAAGCTTTAGTTTCACTGTCATCAAATTCAAGGAGGGGAGAACAATTTTGGTTTTATGAGTAAAGCAACTGGCTTTACTTACCATTGTCTGCATTAGGCCATTTGCAGAACTCTAACATTTCTTGGATTTAAAGTGTTTATTTCTAGTTTGATGTAGTATAGGTATTTTGTAATTCTTGTGTGGAAGCAAAATAAATTTATGTCAATTTATTAAGTCAATTCAGCAGAGAAAAGTAAGAAATATTAAATGCACAGTTTGATATAATTCGATAAGGAAATAAATTTATTCTAAAAAGAGATACCTCCCCAGATCTTTGCTCTGAAATTGTGTTAAGTAGTCTTTAAAAATACCTCCTGAGAAGCACCCAAACCAACTTACTACCTGACATTCTTAGTGCCTGACTGCCAACTCAATGCATTCTTCTAACAAACCATGTTTGCTGCTCTCTGCATAGACCACATTCCTCCAAGTCATACCTGACATCCAAGCCAAACGTGGCACTCGCAGGAGTTACAAGTGCTGCCAATTAAACTCCTGTCAAGGGAATGTGAGGCAAGAAGGTGACAGTTAATATGTATTAACATGAGCTTTTTTTAGTTCCCTCATGAATTAATGGGTATTAGCTTGCTGTATCAGCTTCTAATTATCAGATATTCATTACAGGCACTGTGGGCTGCAATCTGGCACACACAGAGGCAAGGCTTATAAACTTGTTTTAGGCTATGCCAGCAAAATGCCTTCTGGGTCCAGGTAGCTGGGCAGGTGCTGGAGGGAGCTGAGTGCCCTGTGCAGTCTGGGCTGGACTGCACAAGGGCTCTTGGTACTATGAGGGAGGCCCAGGAGGATCTTCTGATTTTCTCCTACCTTGAGCAGTGTACAGGCCAGGCAGCACGCAGAATGCCACCACAGACCTGGCTGATCCTCACACACTCCTCCCTCCTGCCCTCCAAGGGCATTCGTAAGCAGAGCATTCGCTCTGCCTGCTCACCATCCTATGTGAGAACAGAGGCTGAGCCTGGGTACCTCTGCTTTGCACAACAATCCCAGTTACCAAGTTTGTGTAATTAACAGCTAAGTTAGGTCTTGACTACTCGTAGTCCAGTTTCTGCAGAAGCCCTTCCTGGAGCAAGCTCTGCCTGTCACCCAGAGGGGAAAAAAAGGACTCTTATGAACAGACCAGAGGACAGGACTAAATTGAGTCTCAGTGACTAAGAAGGAGTGAATAAAATAGACTACCAAAATGATGATGGAGGCCTGAACATAAACTACTTCATTAACTACACTGATTTCCTTTTTTTTTTTGGTAATTACAAAATGCAGCAGCTTAATAATGAAATCAAACTGAGCAAGACACTCCTACCCTGAAAAATGGAAATCTTGAAGAGTCTAGGCCCTGCAAAAAGTCATCCAGAAAGCAAAAGATGATGGGTAAGTTTGGAAGTGGGAGAAATCTGTAGCACCTAGACAGGAGGTGAAACAACCTTCTGGAGGCAGTGGCAGCTACCCCTTCGCACTTGCATGGAGCAAAAAATAATTCAAATTCAGCCTGTAGCAAACATATCCTAACCTTCTGCATGGCTACATGTTCTTCTGAAACACTAGCTGTAACACAGAAGTGTAATTCTTAGCCTGGAAGATAGACACCAACAACTGTTCTTCTTTGTGAGCAGCTTCATAAATATGTTTATAGAGAGAAATAGGACAGAGGAGATGCAACCTATAAAACTTCAGAAGCCATATTACCGAAATCATTGTGAAAAGTACTACCTAGACTTCAGAAAATGATCATGAAATTGCAAAAATCCTCATTAAACTGAAATACTGTCCCAGTAAAGAGCTTCTTATATCAGACATGCTTTCAAGAATACTCGTAACCACTGAAAGCAAGAAGCTGCAAGAAGAGATTAAAGTAAATGTGATTTAAGTGCTACCTATTACTGATACAAAATTTGACAAGTTTAAGCACGAAATGTAAAATCACCCAGCTTTACAGCAGCTTGAGAGAGTGATCTTAGAGTGAGGCTGACAAGAAATAGCCTGAGCACCACCAACTATACAAAAGGCATTGGAATTACGGGCATGAAATGGCTCTGTGTGATGGTATTGTTTTATTAGGCAGAAGATTGCCACAATAGGGTATCGTAAAAGGTCAGTAATGTGGCACAAAATCCACATGGAATGTTGAATAGAGCAGAGCTCACAGTATCTGGTGCTGGTCTCAGGAAGGAGTCTGAACAGAAGTCTGTCCAGGCACAAACAGCGCTGCTGGAGATAAGGTACACAAGTATGAAATATATAGTACCTTAAGGGAAAGCATGTCAGAAATCCAGTGACATCAGGCTTAATTCCTGATTATCCCCAGGCTATGGATGGCACAGGCTGAATTAAAATCTTCCTATCTTGAAAACTTGAATCCCTAGTAAAGGATTTTAACAACATGCTTTACATTTTTTTTCCTGAACTTATCAGATTCAGAAGTGAGAGGGAAAAGGAAAAAACTATTTTTACTTTCACCTCTTAAACTAAATAAACCAAAGGTAAATAGCCCTGAAATCATGGCACAAGAGGTCTGTGCCAGGCAGTGGTAATAAAGGATGTGAATGACAAATGCTCATGCTGGTAGTGGAAGAGTGTTGAATTTCAGCCAGCATGTATCAGAACCACACACTGAGGATGGAGCTTGTCATGTCTACTTCAAGGACAATGGAAAGACACAAACAAAACAAAACAAAAACCATACCAAAACCAAAAGGAGACTGTACTCCCTTTTCTGTAAACAAATGAAGTTTAGTGACACTCCTAGTGTAAGTCCCATGTACCAGGAAACGTAAGGACTGACATGCTGGAAAGCAGCTCAGTGGAAAAAGACCTGGGAGTCTTGGTGGACAACAGGATGACCACGAGTCAGCAATGTGCCCTTGTGGCCACTTGCACTGAGATCATCTCAATGTCTGTAGGACAAAACTGAGCATGGTTTCACTGAGGATCTTAGTGTGTGGCTTCATGTGACTCAGTCCTGGTGCTCAGTCTGTCCCTGCTGGCACAGCATGTGCTTGAAGGCACAGAAAATGAAAGATTACTAGCTAACACCAGAATTACACAGATTTTTACTGAGTTCAGGAAAAGTCCCTAAGAAAATTGTAAGAAAGGCTATGCAGACAATTGTTTCTGTGTTACTACAGCTCCAGTAACACTCCTTGGCCTCCACACTGCACACCAGGTTACATCACTTGCACTGGTGCTGGTTGCACACGTTACAGGTGCAGTTCTGGGGAGTGCTGGTTTCAGACTGGGAACTGGCTTTTCTTCTCTTTTCTTCAGTTGCACCTTTCAATGGCAGTGGAAACACTGCAGAAAATAGCAGTGGGGAAACATCATTCTGAAAGTATCTTCTAGCTGGTCAGAAGGCTGAAGACAAAATCACTATACCTCCAAAATGGAGAGTATCTTTGAGTTTCAAGGAAGTACAGTATGACCTAAATTTCTTATGCCTTTCAGTTTTGTAGATATCTAGCTCTGACAGAAAAAGGTCTGAGTTTTTTTTTTGTATTGTTCTTTTTTGGACCCATAAAACTCCTGACCTCTAGACACTGTTGTATTGGTATCAAGTTTATCACCTTCTAGTTTCTTTTTCTGCTTTTCCACCTGGAAGACTTTGGTCTGCTGTAAGACAACTTTTGTACCATTGTACTTGTGCCTATCCTAGAGAAACTGAAGGATTTCTGTTGTTCTGGTACACACACCCCAGAACTAACCAAGGCCCTGATCATCACTCTAGATACTTATATTATTTTAAATTCATTTTTGATGACTTAAGATCCTATTTTTTCCTACTTTTTAGTTATACGAGGCACTTTAGTTTGAACCAACTTGGAAAGAATCCCTAATCATCTCCCTTATGAGGCATCATAGCATTTGTGAATTCAGTTTTGCAGCAAGAGTAGAGGTTTGAGAACCCCAATCAAGTTAATGAGGTGCTACAGACAGAGAAAATAATTCTAAAACCAACAACAAAGTCCACTCCCCCTCACTCCAAAGATAATGATGTGTCGAAGTTTCAAGTGAGTAGTCACTGTGATGGATGACACACTGCTAAAGTAACTGCAAGTTTTTACAGTGCTACCTAAAAAATAATTTTCCAGCATTGATATGTATTCCATCAGTAAAAGTTAAGAGGAGTTGTCAGAAGATCTGACAAGGACCTGGAGTGCAGAGTAGTCAGATTATGCAGTTCTCATTATGTGGTATTATTCTAAGATTTTGTGATATATTTTGCCTCCTGTTTTTCCTACTGTAGTTCAAAATGCCTCCTCTGCTTCTCCCCTACACCTAGAAAGAAGATAAAAACAACAAGTAAATAATAAGTAATATAATTAGTATAATAAGTAATATAAGTAAGAAGTAATTCTATTGTCATTCCCACAAATATGAGTAGTAATTAGGAAATTACAGAGGTTTGTTGAAAATAACTTCTTTAGTATCACTGCAAGCACTGATGTTGCAAAGTAATAGCCACAGTGTTAATTGTATTTGGAGAAACATGGCCTGTACTATCTGCAGACCATCTTCAGAAGAGCCAAGGGATTTCTATACTCTTCTAGTTAAGAAAAGCATTGTTGTCTTTATTCTGGGCTTTTTAAACTAAACTATTCCTCTGTCGTAAGTAATATTAGTAACCTGTGAAACCTTTGCTGTTCATCTGTCTGTCTTATTAGTGACTATGAAAATGATCCATATTCCACAAAAAGTCACTATTTGATTTATCTGCTAAACTTGAGCTATTTTTTACTTACAAATGTGATTGCTCTGTTGAGGCTCCAGACCTGTATTATCCACAGGTTTTATTGTAAGGTGGTGGGAATGCAATATTTCAAACAGGGAAATGCTTGCCTCCCAGGAAAAGCCAAAAATGCTTCACAATAACAACAGCCTTGGCTCACATGAATCGGGATGGAAACCAGAAAGAGCACTGTAGTGAAGGAAGGTAAAGAAATACCCTGGATACATCTATGATTGGGGTGTTATTTTCTAAACTAAGAATGTGATTTCTGATGATTCATAAAAAAACATATCTTTGAATCTTGAAAACCAGATAACCAAATTCTTCTGGTGTAAGGCACAAAATAGTAGTTAATACTTCTACTTAAGATGATGCTTGGGTTTTTTTTAATGTTATTTGTGTGAAACATTGTTTTTATGCAGCTGTGATAAATTTTAAAAGGTTGTACAAATGGCAGCCTTACCTTGCAAGCTGAATCTATTATCTGCAACTGTCAGTTTTTAATAAACCTTTTGCTTTAATTTTTTAAAGCTGCATTACATATTTGTAACAATCATTATTCATCTAAATTAGCAGTTCTTTCTGACCTCCTGTGAAATGTATGTTTGTGTTCTAGACTTTTCTCTTAGCTAGATGCTCACTTCTGATAGGTACAATATTGTATTTGTGTAGAAGCTCTCCATAGCAACTAATGAGCTCCTGAGGGTAAGAAAAGCAATGAAGCTCAACTCTGATTTACAAAAATGAACCAGTCACTTCCCCTTTTTTGATAGTGACTTTAGTAAGATTTATAGTTCACCTGTGCTGTCATTTGCCCCTGGTGCAATTAGCATAGAAAGTCTAACCCTGTTGTGGTGGCTTTGTACAGGGCATGCTTGGGTGAGAAGGTTCAGCAAGGTTTCCCCAGCTCTGGGTTTGGTCCTGCCTCTGGGCAGGGCTGAGCCGATCAGCACCTCTGTGAAGAGCATATTTGTTGGGGGAAACAACTTGAGGGTGGGATTTTCTGTGCAGTTGTTTCTATGTTGCAACCTGGGTAGGATGAGAGAGAGAGAGAGAATGGTGCTTTCTCTCCTTTCCCAGAGAAGGAAGGAGTTCAGGGGAAGATTCTGTAGTGGTCATTTCCCTTGGCATGTGGCAAGGTCAGTAGCTGCCTTTGGAGCTTCACAGAGGAGTCTGTCAGTGGGGAGCCCCCTGTGCTGCCTCTGGAGCAGGAGAAGCCTATGTTGGAGCATGGTGGTTCCCCTGAAGAGACTCTGGGACTCTGGGGAAGACCCATTGGGATCGTTCCCTGCAGGAAGGACACCTCAGCCAAAGGGAAGCATAGTCAAGGGGTTTTCCCCTGAAGAGAATGGACTGGTACTATCATGGACTGGACTGGGGTTCTGCTCCACCCATTCCCCCATCCCTCTGCAGTACTGGCAGGGTGTGTGATTCTACCTCAGTAGCAGGGCTCAGGAGAGAGGAGGAACATAAATGTGTGAGTTTTATACTCTCGCTCCACCGAGATTTGATTGTGATTTTGTTTAGATTAAATTTTCATTTTCCCCTATGTCTCTCTGTCTTCTGCCCATGACCTTAGGTAGTGAATGAGCACTCCCTCTCCTTAGCTTAGGCCCTCAAGCTCTAGTTATGTTTTATCCTTCCCATCCCACCAATGCGAGGAGAGAAATGAGTGGCTCATGAGTGAGGGATGCTATACCATGACACCAACCTCGGTGCTGGATATCTTCTTTTTACACTATGACTGGGATAAATTTTGGAAGTCCAATGACCTGCTGTTGAGGAGTGGCATGTAGCAGATAAGCTGTGGTGAGGAGGTATTTTCTGGCAATACTTGAGCTATTTCTCCTCTGCTGATGGGCACCACTTAATTTTCCTTTCAGGCTAATCCATTTGGATGGTTGCTGTCATCTGGTCAGGTATTCATCATCTTGTTCCTCTGAATTCTGAACCTGTTTAACACAAATCTTATCAATGTAGAGTGGGAAAGACATAGAAGTTTTGCGAGGGGAAGTGTCTTTCTGATAGCTACTAGCAAAACCCCAAGTGATGGTGTTTTCTTTCTTTAAAACTTGTAATTTAAAAAAAATCTTTCTGACTGGGTCTCAGGGAAACAAAGAGTAGGCAGAAGAACATTTTTCAATACTGTGGCAAAGTAACTGAAGTTCCTAAATTTCACTGACCATTTTATTTCACTGACTGGTGCCTTATTAAGTATGATTGGCTTTATTTAAAACCCTTCAGGTGTGTCTCTGTGAAATAGGCATGTGTCACGCTTTCAAGCTATTTCTGCTATTCCCATGATCCTGGTTTTTATCTTCCTCTTTTCAGCCAGAATATAGAACTATCCACTTTTGATATTTCTCCATCATCAGTTTATCCTTAGGATTTCCTGTAGAAGCAAAGCTGAACATCTTAAACTCTGATATTGCAAAAGGAGAGTATTAACCTCCAACCATCTTCTCTGTGGTTTTCTTGCTAACCTGTGAGCATGTATACATTTTGGATTCCATTTTGAGGTAGAGTTATCTTTTTGCTTCAAGTTCAGAAAAGAACTGTCCCACTTTCCAGAAGCACTGTGAGCAAAAGAAATTGTGCAGGGTGGTTACCTCTGGCTTTCATCCACACTCTTCCTGCAAAGTCTGCATTGCTGTGTCTAGGAACAGAGTTACACTTGTTGGGAGTTCAAATTCTCTGTCTCTGGTACTGGTAGGAACACATTATCTTTGGTAGTTCTGCCCTTCTGCCCATTAAGTTGAAATTAGTCAACATGTTCTAACATTATGTGTCAGGCTGACAAACACAAAAGAACACAGGCAGCTTAGTCAGATAAGTCTAGTTTCCTTAGAAAAACAGGATAAAAATCCTTTTAGATATCCAGTTCTCTTTCTGTTGTACAGATTCCATTTCTATCTCTTATTCCTCCTTGGAGTATAATAGAGCAGATAAATTCTTGCTGCAGATCTTGGCACATTAAGTTGTATGTGCATCAGAAAGCTGCAGTGAAATCTTCATTATTTTAATGCCACATTTGCTCAGATGTTCTAGAGTAAAAGGTTAGACTAAGCTAGACAGGCAGTTCTTCTGTATCTCAAGGTTATTATTATAAGATAAACAGTGTTTTCAAATTATAATCCATCCCCTTTCTCTCTAAATCCTAAAGAATATTTTCTCTAAACTGTACATAACTATTCTACTCATGACCCTTCATGTGGCTTCTCAGATTTAAAATGCACTCTGTTATTTATGCAATTTATTTTCCTAGAAGATTTGTTTACCAACACTGTCCATCATGTCTCTGCTTTCCAGTGTACTGTTTAATCAAAATCCCCCCGAATAATTTTTATTTCACAATTCATGAATACTTGTATTTTTCCTTTGTGAAACACCACTCTTGAAAACAGTAAAACCAATTTTCCAGTTACCTGAAAACAGCTGCACAAAAAACCCACTACGTATTTCATTAAAATTATAGCCAGACAGGTAATATTCTTTCTATAATTGCATGAGTTTTTATAGTGGCCCAACTGGCTTTTTTATCATTTTCCCCAAATTCAGGTTCCACTTGCCTTTTAAAACATTACAGGGGAAGAGGGTAGAAGAGTGGCTGTGTAATCAATGCTATTTGTCTACTAATGTTAAGCTAAGCGCACAGCACAGTGAATAAGAAACACGATGGGATGTTTCAGGGTGTAAAACCTGCTTGTCAAAGTGTTCTGCCACACTAGAGCAGCAGCATGTGCAGAGCTGACTACAGTCTTTTGTAAGGGTGAATTTGGCCTTGCTGTCTCCTCCAAACTGCAAAAATGTCACTGGAACCGATGGAGTGTTCCAGGATCCTGGCAGCAAACCAGAGGTGCTGGGCTTTGGGACAGTTTTATCAAGACTTTCAAACCTTCCTGTATTTTCCACAAAGCCCTCTAAATAAGGGCATTGAATTTGCCAGTCTTGTTGATATTGGCAATGATGTTTGGCTGTTATGCCTATTGAAGCATTCCAGAGAGGAATGCTAAACACTAAAACAAGCAAAATATATGTAATTTCCTGATATTAAAAGCAGATCTTTTTTTATCTCTTTGGTTTTAACAATGTGATAAATTTTGATCAAGTGTCTCTTTTTTTTTTTTCCCTTTAGCAAGAGCAATATTCAGTTACTTCCTTGTCAGAAATCCTATGATTATGTGAGGAAAGGCAGTCCTAATGAATTGTATGTAGCATATAACAAATCTAGGCACAGTCTGAAAATCACTTGGGGNCCAGCACATCTGCAAAATTGCTCTTAGCTTCTCTTTACTGCAGGCTGAGTAAGAATATGTCAGATTCTTCATTTCAAACACCTGATGAAATTATGCATTTTCTTCTTTCTGAACATTCATTCTTGACTGAATATTCATACTTACTGCCCCTGAGAATGGCTAAGGTAGACTTTCTAATTTTGGAGCTTTGCTTTAAAGTAGAGTTAGGAATTAAGACTTGCCATATTTGCCAAAATCTAATAGTACTCTTTCATAAATATATGAAATCAAACATTTCCTGAGCCAGATCTGTACAGTGTGTGACATCATGTAATTTATATTACTCTCCTCCTGATAACCACGTGTATAGTTTGGTTCAGATAAGAATCAAGATAATTCTAGATGATTTATCCAAATTTCCTTCATCCTTAGACTGAAAATCACTCCTGTAAAGAGAAGTTAAGTATTGTGCATATGATACCACTCTTCATCTGTTCAGCCTCTACACTTTCCAGGGCAAGGACTGGAGATGAAGATGTAGCAACACTTTGGAGCTCTGGTCTCTCACTGATATTACTGTAGCAGAAATAGGCACATATATGTCAATTCTGCCAAATATAGACACTTAGCTGGTGACCTCAAATATGGGCCACAGACAGCAGCAATATCTAGACATAGAGAACAAAGAGAGTAAGAATACAATGAGAAAAGGCATGAGAAATCCAGTGGAAAATCACAAAGATCATAGAGAGGAGGGGATGGTGAGAGAACCAACAAATGTTTCAAGCACAACAGGAGCAAGAGGTCAGTAAGGGATATAGAAATGTTCATTGAGAAGGAAAGAGTAATCTGCTGAAAAAAAATTGTTTTCTAATCAGTGCACTCTCTCCAGAAATGAATCCTTTGTCTCCAAGTCTATGCAGAAGAATGGAGAGAGGCCAGAAACAGACCAAGTATGTTCTTGCAAGGAAGAAGAGGGAGAGTAAAAATTCAAGCTCTGCAAAAGGAGAGGATTAAATACACATCTATTCCAGGAAAATCTACTGCAGATGTGGACATGAGCTTCTTATCTTCCACATGAACATCCTAACCACAGGGCTATTAGCTACACTGCTGTAGACTTCTTTCATTCCCCACTGCTGGAGGTTGTGTTCAACATTTAATATCACTGAAGAAATAAGAAAAAGAGTCTTCTGGCTTCACACTTAGAGTGCTCATCATGTATATGCCAAAAGGTCCAGATTCATTCCTGCATGCTTCAGTGCTTGTGCACAGTGACTTGTCTTCCATATACTCAGAACCACAGAAAAAAGAAACCATTAAATTGCCTACTGTTTCCAGCAGGGATGTGCAAGACAGGTGCATCCCAGGGAAGCAGTTCATATCTGAATCTCACAGACCCCACAGGCATGCTGCCACACAAGATCAATCTGAAATACCTCCTGCTTTGCATGGAATCTCCACTGAAGACCTGAAAGAGCTTTCATAGCAGCAGTTTTGCAAGGGAGTGGCACTTTCCAACCTCTAAACTCAACAGGAACCTGCAGTCTCTAACAGTTTACTATTCAAAGTCAACTGTAACCAAGGTTTGCTCTGTAATGTGTGCTTACACCCTACAGCTTTTGGCATTTCTGGGACATATGAGCAGAAAGGTAGGCCTCTGATGTTACATCTGCTTTCTCTCCATCTGTCTGTGCATCCTTTGATATCTATAACTGCCTGAAAATGCAAGATCTCTCGTCCTGACAATGCAGCAAATCCTGGTGCAGCAAATACTACTCTGTGGTGCAAGAGAAGATGTCCATGCTCAGTGAGAAGCTGTCCTGGGTACTCAGTGTAAGGAAACCAGCACACAGAGATGGTAATGAAAGCACTTTCAGGGAAAACAGCCCTGCCAGATCAAAGCAGAGAAATGGTAAAAATATGCAGGTGTGCAACACACATATCTAAGAGTTGGAAAAATCCTGTGAAATACCTACAGATCATGACACAACAAACACTCATCTAGCATAGTGTGTATGGATAATGAAAAGGAAATACCTTCTCAGTTGTGACCTTACCTCAGTAAGGTCTCACTTCTCCTTTGACTATTTAAAAAGGGATGAGTTAATTACTACCTTGTTATCTGGCAGAAAGATTCACAATATAACTTACCCTGGTGAAAAAGAAATTCAGAGTGGTTTCCCCTCCCTTTCTTAATGCAATAGAATCAGAGAACTGTAGCTAGACCATGTGATCAATAATTGACCAAATGGAATAAAAATAAAGCCAGAAAAAATGACTATCTGCTTCAAAAGTCTCCATGAAAACATCTCGCATAAAATGGAAAAAAAAATTATTCAGAGTTTCTTTGAGTGGGAGACAATTTTCCAAAAATACTGCAATTTTACAGTAATTTTGCTCATGCAAAAAGAGAAGTTCAGCAAAAAATATGTTTTGCACAAATTCCACCCATTACTTCATCTCCATTGACTCCATAAATATCGTTGCTCAGTTCAAATTGACAAATGCGTCATAGAGCTCTGTTACCTGATGGCCAAATGTTCTTACAGAGGCCACCCTGGCCCTGGGGTCACCAGGCAGTTGAAGGCAGGCACAGACTGACTCATGCCATAGCTCTGAGCCACCTTTGAGCTCAAGCATGACAGGAGTGTAACCATGGCAGCACAGCACCCGGAAAGAGACCACACATCATCTTTGCAGATGATGCCCCTTACACTGCCACCATTTCTGGTCCCAGTCCCACAAAACCCATATACCAAAGATCTGCGTAAAAAAAAGTTTCACCTCTAAAATTGCTTCAATGAGGGAGCTTAAGATCAGCTCAGACTTGGCTGGACTAGCCACCTCCTCTGGGTAGCATTGCAGAAAAAGACCTGAGGTGGACAACAGGATGATCATGAGCCAGAAATAAGCCCTTGTGGCTAAGAAGGTCAATGGTATCCTGGGCTGCATCAAGAAGAATGTGACCCACAGGTCAAGGGAGGTTCTAGTGAGGCCTTAGCTGGAGTAGTGTGTCCAGTTCTGGGCTCCTCTGTTCAAGAAGGACAGTGAACTTGTAGAAAGGGTGCACAGAAGGGATACAAAAATGATTAGGGGACTTGAACGGGGAAAGGCTGAGAGAGCTGGGTCTGTTTAGCCTGGATAAGACTGAGGGGGGATCATACCAATACTTACTGGGTGGGTGTCAGCAGGATGGGGCCAGCCTATTTTCAGTGGTGTCCAGTGACAGGACAAGAGGTAACAGGGACAAACTTGAATGTAGGACATTCCATCTAAACATAAGGAGGAACTTCTTTATTTTGAGAGTGGTAGAGCAGTGGACCAGGCTGTCCAGAGAGATGGTAGAGTCTCCTTCTCTGGAGATGTTCCAAACCCACCTGGATGCCATCCTGTGCAACCTGCTCTAGGTGAACCTGCTCTGACAGGGAGGTTGGACTAGATGATCTCCAGAGGTGCCTTCCAACCCTTAACATTCTGTAATTCTGTGAATGTATTAGCTCAAGCCCTCTGCTGGGATAAAGGCTGCCTCTGTATTGATGTCAGGGAGACGAAGCTATTCACACCAGCTCAACAGTCAGCCTGCTGAGAGCACGTCAATGTGCTCCCAGCCACAGCATGAACGAGAAAGCTTCTGTGAGAAGCTTTGTATGCTGCAGCTGCACAGAGATCCAGAAAAGATCCTTTTCCCTATCAAGGCAGATGAATCTGAGCTGAGCTCATTGCAGAGAGAGTTCTTCCTTTGCATATCTTCCAGCCCACATGAAAGAGCATCAATACCTGTTGCTTTGTGCACTGAGCGTGAAGAGAGCTTTAGATTGCAAACAGCAGATATGAGCATTGTTCCCTTTGAAGCAGAAGCAAAAACTCTAGACTCTGAGGGTGGATATATCAGGAGCATCGTTAGTAACTTTCCTGATTCTTCAGCACACAGTTGAAAGGTTGCTGTCATGACAATTTTAAAACATCTGCTTTGAAATGTTTTCAGATACTTTTTTTTCTTAGCACTTGCAGAAGACTTCTTGCAGTTTTTCATCTGCTTTTTTTGCAGCTCAAACTGTGTTGATTTCTCTAAATTTAAGTTCTTTATATTTATTTCTTTATATATAATTTTTTATGCTGACCTGGGTTTGGGTTAGCCAGGTAAAATCAAAGTGCCTCAAAACACTGAGGGACTGAGATGAATGGATAGACTGACAGATTTTCTCTTCTTGGAGTTTACTGTATCAATCCCCGATTAACTTGTCTTCTTTACTTCACATTGCTTGTACCTCCTGCCCAAGGGAGCAACCATTTTTCCTATTTGCTCTGAAGGCAATATCACATAGTGGTCTGAGCATCAGAAACAGAACTAGACTCTACATCAGGTGCCAGTAAGTAAAACTTTGGCCAGCTTGCTCAAAACAAAAATGTTGATAGTTTTAAAACAGGGTAGGACTGCTCAAGAGGTAGGATTCTTCTAAATACAAATATGCTTTCTGGCCTCTGGCCTATTTATGTGTTAATAGGGAATGTGGGTAGCCAAGAAACAATATGACTGGGTCTGTTCATAAAGAGAAAACACTTCTGAGTTCACTTTTTCTCACGATAGGACAAGACAGAGACATGCTTTTGAAGTCATCAGAATGTCACCTCAGGTGCAGAAGAGGAATGAGAGATAAAATGAGAATGAAGTCTACATTTCAGATGGTTTCAATTAACTGAATGTCAGCAATAATGAAGTATTTTTCTAGCACTTAATAGAAGTAATTCTCTATATTTTTTAATCAGAACTGGATTTCTGGATACTGCTACCTGAGTAGGCAAATGTATGAAATCAGATAGCTCCTTGTGAATTATTTCAATCTGTGGGGAGAGAGGAAGAAGAATCTGCAGCAGGAAAGTCCTGCTCCTCCACCTCTGCCTCCCTGCACAGCTCAGGCTCCTTCTCTATTTTCTCTGCACCCTGAGAGTAGCCTCCCGTCTGGTGACGCTGAAGGAGAGGGGAGAGAGGCAAGAAGTCAAACCCAGCTCCACCTTGCTAATGCTGTAGCAGAGCCCATTTCAGCAAAAGAAAAAGCTAGGTTGGCCTTTTGCTGCTTTAGATTGCACCAGGATGGAGGAGGAGGCTGGCTTAAGCCTGCATCTCTCATACACACGCACAAAGCTGGGGGACATGGACATGGG
Source organism: Bucco capensis (assembly GCA_013396975.1). Lineage (NCBI taxonomy): Eukaryota > Metazoa > Chordata > Aves > Piciformes > Bucconidae > Bucco > Bucco capensis. Next base: position 154,117 of record VWZO01012532.1, read on the forward strand.
AACAGCTTGCTCCCATTGCACGTACCCTTCCCATCATACATACTCTTTGATGACCAGCAGCAATACTCTCCTTTTCTTCTTAGAAAGCAGTTTGTCTTTCTTCAGGAACAGCTTCTGTCTTTAGAGACTGTTTGATTATTCTTACACATCCCCATCCTCTGGCTAAAAAAAATAAAGGGTATATAAATAAGCAATGACAGAAAGAATAGCAATAGCTTGGTCATGCAGTAAGGGCTTCTACTGATCACAGAAATCAGGGCTGAATGGCAGACCTCTGCCAACCCAGCAGTGCTCTGCCAGAAAAATAAACTAAATAACCAGTGTTTCATAACAATGATAGTAATAAAAGTCACAGCAGGGAATTCTGTCTCCACCTGTGCAGAGACAGACCTAAGCTCCCTGAAGCCATAGCAATGCTTGCACCATTCCAGCAGCCTGTGAGTCTGCAGAAGCAGCAGCAGCAGCGGGGGAGTGGGGGGGAAAGAGAGCAAGGGCTGCCTCCAATGATAAGCAATGAGCATGTGTGGCAAAGGCATGACTGTGGTACTTCTCCCCTGGGAACCTCTCCCCTGTGTACATGGACAGGAAAATACCACTATGGGGAAATTAGATACAATCACAACCAGGGCATGTCACAAACTGACTCCTGAATACCAGCCTCAGCCCCACCAACTGCTTGCCCATGGCTGTGCAGCTCTGTGCAGTACTCCTTCTCTTCCTGGGATAGAAAGGGGCTGTGAACATAGGTGTGCAACGTGGGGGTGGTAAGGTTAATCAGAAAAACAAAAGGTAATTTTTAATTTACTACAGCATTTTATTGTTCTAAATTCAAAGTCCTGTGTAGATTTCATGTTAGAAATGATAGGGAAAAAATCCTGCAGCCATACTGAGTGGGAGGAAGAGGTTTTTTTCCTTTTTAAATAAAGCAATTATTATAAAAACATGGCAGGAATGTATCTTCACATGGGAAAGCCTGTCATCTTTATTATTTCTGCTGGCAACAGGCACTGGATGTTCTTTCTGAAACACAAGCCTTTCACTCACAGGCACAGCATTGAAGCATTTCTCTTGTGAAATGTGAGTAAAAAGCCAGAGGTGGATGCAGCTAATTGTATTGGGAGAGGCTGTTAAAAGAATCACTTGTTTCCATCTTTATTGCTTATGCCCAGCAACACACCTTGAGCCAGGGCTTTCCTTTACAGTGTCATCAGAGGGAGGCTGTGATCTTTCAAAGCAGAGAATGTGACTTCTCTTTCCTTCTATGTACTTAACAAACGCCTTGAAAAGGCTGTGTTTTGTCCTTTTGAAAGTGAACTTTTTATTCTATGTTCTCTGCATCCCTCAGTGATATTTCATTATTTAAGGTGCATGAGAAAAAAACTTTTCATTTTTTAACTCAATTCTCCTTTTAACAAGAATGACTAGCTGTTCTCACTCTAAGCCTCTGGAAACAACAAGGATTTTAAAGTGAGGATAAAAACCACCAACACAATAACACAGGAAGAAACCCAGAGAGCTGTCTCAGAAATGACTGATGGGAAATTTCAGGGATTTTGAAGAAGGTAGAGCTATTATAACATTCATGGAAGAACAATGAGGAGAAGCAGTATTCCCCCTGTGCCATAGTCCCATGGGATACCCAGTGTGCAGAGAATATAGGTAATGCAGGTAATTTGTCAGTGCTACTGTCAAATCTTGAATTTAGTTAGCTCAACTTGACCTGTTCACTCTTGGTTAACTTCACCCAACAGCAAGAATTAACTTCTGGTGGTTCAGCTCATTGGGCATCAGTGTGAAGGGGAGTCAGACAGCTGGTCCTCTCCAGGTCTTTTCTTTTTGCCTAGATAGGATTTGGGCATCTTAAAACAGGCATTGCTATGTCCAGGTCTGGCATAGCCTGCCTTGCAAAGCATGGTGCTGAGCTCCTGGAGAGGCAGTGTCATACAGGGCAGCATGAGGCTGCTAAGCTGGACAGGACTGTACACAGGGGCACCCACCAACACAGCACAGTGAGCTGCTCACAGGGGAAAGCCATGGAATCACAGAATCATTCAGGTTAGAAAAGAACTTTTCCAATTGGTAACCCAGCCAAGGGTCTGGCAGCCGGTCACAACAGTGATTGAGTTTTTGTAGAATATGTCTATGTTTCTTAAACACCTCCAGAGATGGTGACTCCACCACTTCCTTGGGCAGCCTGTTGCAATACTTAATAACCCTTTCAGTGATGGAATTTTTCCTGACATCCAGTCTAAACCTCCCCTGGTGCAACTTGAGGCCATTTCCTCTTGTCCTCAATGATGTCCTTGCTTTTTCAGACTGATGTGTCACCTCTACAGCCTTCTGTTAACAGTTTTCAAATATAACTGTTCACAGCATTTTTCAGCTACAGAATCAGGCCTTTTTCACACTGAAATGCCAAGGAAGAAAGTTAAAGTTAACTTTAGTGATGACCTGGAAATCTTTCCTTCTTAACCAATATCCCCTTGTTGTAATGAAACTAAATAGGATTGTCAATGCAAAGAAATTGCATGGCATTTCCTTCAAGGAGTAAATGAAGACTTTATTCAGATTAAATCATGACATTCTGAAACAATCTTTCTGTCCTAGAATTTTTCCTGAATAATGGAGGAAAAATATCCTGGAATAAATTCAGCACATTCTGGAACACAAAGAAGAGTAATTTGGAATTACTCCTGACATTGTTATTGTGGCTGCATGAGAAGTGTCATTTTGGAAGAGCAAAAGAGTCTTCTCTTGGAAATGAGATCTACAGGTTGCTACTCTATCAGGTAGTTTTGAGCTGGGCCATCCTCTGATGAACTTGGACACTGGATGAGTACTATTTTGAACTCACTAGACCCATTCTACTTCTTTTGGCCTCTCACATCTCAGTCATCAATAAGGCAACAAGGTCACCAGGCTCAGATTTGCTCAAAGGTTCTGTTTTAGAAGACTGAATTTTAATGCATTAGACAGGAAAACCTTAGGGGATTACAAGAGCTTACTACCTAGAAACAAAAAAGCAATATGGTCCAAAGGTTTGTTTACACTGACCTTAACGACTCTTCATTTCAAGTCGATAAGCCTGAAGTAGCATTTGCTAATTAGCAAGTTGGTGTCTTAGCTGACTTTTTTCCCCCCTGGGTCCACAGTATAACCATTGCAAACGACCCTGTGACTTTCTTGAGCCACCAAGATGGATTTATAGAGTCCAGTATTGTGATGGACTCATTTGATAAATACTGCCAGTGGGGTTCTAAAAAACTCCCCATTAGTGCTTCTCTTTTGGGAAGCAGTTTCACCAAAAGGAGACAAATAAGAGCTTCCAATAAGGGGTGACTATTGATATCTCAGAACTAGCTGGTCTGAAAACAGACCTCTTTTCTGTAGGTTATCTAAAGAATGAACCAATTTGCTTTGCCCTTCAGAGAAAAAAATTAGGAGAGCATTTCATCCCACTTAATCAATATTAATCAATATTAGTCTGCCTTGGTGAAGCTAAAAGGCAATTAAAGCACACACATCTCCCACTCTAATTCTATACTCATAAAGATCAAAAGAAATTATCTTTTATGATCAGCTTTTCTATATTTGAACACCGTAGTCTACCTTTGGCAGGAATGAGCTACTTCAGGCAACTAAATTGCTATCAGAGAAACAACATCAACCACTGCATTGTCTCAACAGCCGCTGACAGTGTCTAGTTGCTTGCAGGCTGATGTGTTAGCATCTGGTACATGCCCTCTGAGATAAGGAATGCTACATATTATTTGGGGAATTGGATTCCAACAAATACCTTTGTTTCTGCAATTTCAGCAGAGCTCTTCACAAGTGTGAACTCTGATCCATCTACTTTGTGCAAAGTGCCAAAGAGAGTGTGACAGAAGAGACTGGAGGACAGCATAATTCAGATTCTTTGGTTGTCATGCCTGTGCTGTAGACCTGAAAGAGATGTTTTGATATTTCACTGGTGTGGATAAAGGCTGCCTAATCTCCTAGCACAGTGTGGAACTGCTCATACGCATTTTGCTGACATATCGGTTGTACTCTTTTTGCTCTGCAATCCCAAATGTCCAGGCCTATGAAAAGCACATTATCCCATTTTGAAGTGAAGTTTGGCTTTGAGAAAAATAGCACTAAAGGATATAACCAAATATGTGGAGAGAAGAAACACAGGAAAATCCGTCTGTTAAAATTTCTTTTTGTATCCTACAAATGCATTTTGCTCTGGTAAGAGTATATTCTGCTATTTGTTCTACCAGTTTCTCTACTCAGCTTTCAGGGAGTTATAACATTTAGGACTTCTTTGTTTTGTTTTGAGGTTTGTGGTTTTTTTTTTTCTTCTACAATATTTTATCTATCAGATTTTGAACAGGACTTAACTTGTCTTTAAGTAGAGCTGAAGTGTATTCAAGTCATGGCTGATCACATTCTCCTCGCTGTCCCACATTCCTCTCTCCTCCCTCTCCCAACACAGATATAGCTAATTAACAGCTAGGAGCTGATGTCACTCTCTCTTGTTGCTATATAGAGAGTCAGGTACTCAGGAATATGTAGGTTTTTTACAATGCCTTTGTATCATCCTTGTGGGTCTGATCTGTGTGGTTTGCTACAATCTAGCTAACCCTTCATGTTAATCCCACTTAAAAGCATTGGCAACCTTCAATACAATGAGATCATTTCACTCAGGGAGGTTTGGGGTTGTCATAGAAAAGCCAGTGATGTAGCACATGGGGGATCTCTGTGCAGATGAGGTCTTCCTTTGATGAGCACTGCCTCTGATCTCAAAGAAACACTATGGGCCTTCTGATCATTCCTCATTCCAATCATATCAATATCCAACAGGGCCAGTACAATTCTTACCATTGCATTAAAAGTGCTCTGCTATAATTAATCTTTTTGTTGCACTCCTTCCTGAGTGATTTCCTTTCTAACTAGATATTTCAAAAAGAGGAAGAAAAATGAGCCTTGAGTTGCAGCTGCATTGCTGGCTTTATGAAGATATATAGTACAGTTGGGCAAAAAAATTCTCCAAATTCAAACAGCCTTCCTTGAAAGCACAGATACCAAGCAGACACTGTTCAAAAGAAAATGATAAATTTCAAGCAAGGAAAGAAGCCACCTCTTTAAGGCATAGAAACAAATTATTTTGTGCTCAACCACAAACATTCATTCTATTCTCATTTGCTGCTAAGAAAAGAGGGAAGCAATTTAGAAAAAGGCTACTGAATTTGATGGCAAGGGTAAAAGAGCCTTCCTACATCTGTTTTCTTCTGGTCACCTTGTGAGGCCTGTTTGTGGCGATAGTGCACACTGCAAGTCTGTCAGTGACACAGCAAAAACTGGGGTTCCACTATGGCCAGGCATTATCTGAATACTCTAGAATGTGCTCCAAAATGACTGTAAGTTTAGGTATGCCAAACCTGCAGAATGTCTTTGAAAGAGCCTCACATAAATAAATTAATTAAGGAGCATGGGAGGGGAGCTTCCAGTGAAATCGGAGACCCCTATTGGGTTGAGCAACAGACCCAGCACCAGACTAGCCCTGGCTATTTTGTCTCACAAGATTTTGCAGATCCAGGCAAAGTAGTTCTCCTAGAATGGGATCCATTATATGTGTCTTAATCCAACAGATCCATGAAATCAAATCTTCTGTCCCTTGTTTAACCCCCACCCCCTTCCCAGGGAGCTGTATGTAGAGTTGCATTCCATGGTTCTTGCCTTATTCTTCACCTTTTTCTATTTTCCTCTTGTCCCTTGCTCAGGAAAGGATATTATGAGACATGACATCTTAAGCCAAGATTATTCACATAGGTTGCATGTCTTTACCTCAGGGACACAAATGTTCATGCAGATCTAGCAGGAGCAGCTACAACCTTCAGCTCTTTGTCACTGTTCTCACAGCCAAGACATTGTTCTGGTGAGTGTATTTTTGCAAAGTCAGAGAGTGGATGATCCTCTGGGCCTGGGATCCTTTGGTTTTGGTTTTGAGGGGGATCTCTATCAGCTGGAGATCCTTTGGCTTCCATCAAGAATATCAGGTATCAGGTTTGTAGTAGAACACATGTGAACAAATGGACTAGGTGTTCTGCTTGCTTTTTCTTGCTTGTGTGAGTGATATGGCCTGACATTTTTACCCAGACCCATCAGACATACAGGCAAAAAACCCTCCAAACACAGGTTGCTATATACTCAGTGAAAGGCTCCACTGAGGTTACTGTCTGGCATGAGTCAAAATGAAAGTAGATCAGAGTCCCATCCTTTGGCTCTTGCACCATCTGTCAGCATCAGGACTGTAAGACAGAGCTGTGATTTGTGTTTCAGCTACTTATGGTTCCATATCTAACCTTCTAGAAATACAGCTCTCTGTTCCTTCTGGAGGAGTGATGCTGTCTACCACCCTGCTTTTATGCCAAATGCAATAGATCAGAAAAACATTGTGTTAAAAATTTGTCAGATTAGGACAGCACAGAAGAGACCTATCAGCCTATTTGGGCTTTTTGGTTTTCTCTGAAATGACTTTAGGATGGTAACTTTTCAGTCCTAGCTCCTGTAGTTACTGTGCTGGGTCAGATAGCTAAATCTACTGTACTGCATACTGTTGTCTGCTATTGTTTCTCTTTCACCTAAAAAAAAAAAGTAGTTTATTCTTGACCTCCAGGGACAACTTTTCTCCTGTTGTTTTCACAGTGTAAAAGTCCATTTTCTTAGAGATGGTTTCTCCCCTTATGTAAATTATTAAATGTTGGCTGTATACTCAGGAAAATGTGGAACTTGCATTTTTCTGCTGTACAATTCCTTGGCTTCTAGTGGAAGGAGACAAAATCTATATTAGAACTTATGAGAGCATCACAATTTTACTCATTTTCACCTTTCAACAGCATCTTTTGTTTCTTATTTCTTTCTTCTTATTCCTTATACTGAAATTGAGAGGCAGGAGGGGAAGGGTTTTGTGTGCCCAGGCTGTCAGTTGAAGTCTTTCATCACAACTCTGTACAGCCCAAAGGATTACTCCTGTTTCCACCGTCTACCTAGCTTGGCAGATAAATTTTCTCCTTGTTATCCTGTTTTTCCAGCACTGCTCTTAATCCATTATTTTATGATAGTTTGTTATTTTCTTCTGGCAATACTCACTGTTCATCAGACATTTTTGAATAGGAGAATTTTGTTTTTAAAAGAACCCTGCTCAAGATATGCCAATACATATAATTCAGAAACTATAATTTTTTTAAATAAGTTACCACTAGTGTATCCAAAACCATAATTTCCAAGTATCTGCAGTTGCATATTATGCAAAAGATAAGGAATTAACATTTTAAGACTGTTGAGACATCATCTGAGACATGTTGAGAAGCTTTGCAAAGAAATGGTCAAAACTGTATTGACTGTTGCAATCCATACAGTAGCTGTCAGATGTGTGAAGGAATTTCTTTTGTGGGTTATTAACTGCTTCTTACAGTGTTATTTGTCTAAATTATTGATTGTGACCCCCAAACCTCAGTCCTGTCCAGGAAAAACTATTGATATTCAAAGACATTTGACAGATGACAGGCATAATAAACCTGGAATAACTATTCCTCACTTGTAGCCTTTGGACAAGTTCTACCCTAAAATTCATATATGCAGACATCACTGAGAGAGATATAATCCTGTACTGACCTCAGTGTAGTCATTTGTCTCTGTCAGGAGAGATCTTGTCTTAAACTGGAGATATTAAATGGGCTTGGATATTGTAAGAAAAGAGAAGAGGTGCTCACTTAACTTCATCCTCTTTGAGATATGCAGACTGAATTATTTCACCTATAATAAACAGCTACCAGACTTTCAAATGAGTCCACTCAGAGGACAAGAAACACTAGCTTAGTTTTAGTTCTAGTTTTAGTTTTAGCTTTTAGAATGATTGTCTCCTTACTGGAGACCATAAAAACCATTTCCATTTATATTGTCACATTCCCACACTTCATCCTTTTCAGGACATGATGTGCTGTGATTGACCTGACCTAAGAAGATACTATTCCAAGCAAGGGGAGAAATACAGATAACACTGAGACAAGGGGAGAAAAACACGTTGTTCCAAAGCAGCAGCTTGGTGCTACCCAGGCTGGTAGGATGCAGCATGCAGGACTCTGTGAACAGCTACTCTCCAGGGATTCAACTGGTAGTAGGCTTGGTGGACACCACCATTCTCTGTGCTGGCTCTAGAGACAGATGGCTAGACACCACTGTTCTCTGTGCTGGCTCTAGATACAAGTGCTCTTCCCTCTACTTGCACAGCCACAGCTCCTCTATGGGCAGGAGGGGGAAAGGGACAAGTCCATGTTGAGGCTGCCCAGTCCTATTCAGTAGATGCAAGTGGTGAAGTCAATCTCTCAGCAAACTTCACTCCCTGTGACAAGAGCCCCACTATTCCTGCTTGCTCTGTCTACAAGATTTAGCTGCTGTTAGCTTAGCAGCACAAGCCAGGGTGAAAGGGGAACAGAGAAGAAGTAGGAGTTGCAGACTCCAAGGAGCAATGTTTTCAGGATACAACGAGTGTTACTGAGGGTACATGGAGAGGATCTAACTCTGAACACATCTCAACAACATATTAAAGGTGGCATTGAGAATGGAGATGGGTCTGACACAGGGCTGGTAGGAAGAAACTCAGCCTGCAAAAGAAAGAAATGATTCAACGAGCTGTTAGAGGTGAAAGGACCATAAGAGGAGGTAGTGCAGCTAGTCACTGGTGGATCCTGGGAGAAGGGAGGAGGAGACAGGATAGACATAGGACAGACCAAGAAATGAAGGGAGTTGTGACAAACTGAGGGTGAATTAGAAAATTAGAAAATGGATCTATGACAAAGAAGGAAGCACTGAGTTGTCAGTGAAGAAGATATTCTAAATATTCATTGAAAAAGTTCTAAAAATTCCATCTGAGGCTGTTTTTTCTCATGTAGCAGAAGTGGGAATTGGTCAGGTAGAATCAGTTTCACCTAAATACATGTCTCAGAGTAGGGTCTTTCTCTGGAGACCCTCAAAGACCCTTACATCTCTCCACTGACAGTGCAGCTAACTGAAGAACTTACATCAGAGGACTTTTTCACCAGGTGCTTACAGATAAATAAAACACCTAAATTAAGTGGATGGCTCTCATGCAGTGACACTAAGAGAAGTGGAATGCATCATTCTGATATACCACCAAAGAAAAAAGCAGGGCTATTCTTACAGCAACATAGCTAAATTTGTGAAATATCAAGGGCTTGACTTCTTTTTGATCTTCTCGGAATTACTCAGGAAATCCTCCTCTGGAGCAGCAAAGTAGAAGTAGGAGAGGCAGAGCTCTTGCCCCTCCACCTCCCAATTCTCTTTGCAGTTTTGGTGACTGTGATGGTAAAGGGACTCAAATGAGAAGACAGTCTAACATCTCTTCTATTTATTCCTCACAAGGGACAGGGAGAGAGCTGTTACACGGTCACCTCCTCATTGCAGAATTTCATTAGTGAATCATAATGGAGTGAATTTTACTCTGCTTGTAAGCGCTGAAGGATGTACATCTAATTTCACATGAGAGTAACAGACAATTTGAAAACAAGATTTTATATTTGCAAAATTATCAGATTGCTTTGGAAAGGAAAAGCAGCTCAGGTCAGGCTGCTCCATAGAAGTGCTTGGAAGACTGGGTCAGTCAAAAAAACGGTGTTGATATTATAATATATGGTAACTTCAGAGCATCTTGGATCTGAAAGCACTAAGCTTTGTACTGCTAAGTGTCAGAATTTAAGCATCCAGCTAATTTTCATGGCCCAGAATGAATACAGGCACTATTGTACTGAACTGATGTGCTAATGAATACTAGCTGCCTCTTTTGAACTCTCTCTGGAGCCTTGCCAGTAAATTTGCAAAATTTCTGCACAAGCTCAAGACCTTGCTGCAGATCAGTGCTGTAACACAGCATGAGCAGGGATGTTGGTTATAGGACAAAAACAGTGCAGCGAAAGTGTGTGAGGACTTTCACAATCAATATACTCTCCAGAGCTGTGACCCTTCCTAAAGAAACCACCTCTAATGCTGAGTCTGGGCCACAGCAGTGCTTGCCTTTCCTGTCCACAGTGATAAATTCAGCTCCAACCTGAGCCTGAAGGGAAGGACAACACTGTCTTGGGACTCCATGCTCATGTTACCTGCCTTAAAACAACTGGTGCTAATGGAGGAACAACTGCTTTAGTATTTCACTTCCCTTTGTTCCAGTTCACCCATCCTGTTCCCTGCCACTGGTATCCACATCAGTAAATTCACATCTGCTTGAGGATTACTAGGCAAATAATACATGTGTTCAGCCAGCTTTAAAAGATCCTAAAAAATGGAAACACAAGTTCATTAATAAAATTCTGAACACTGTGTAATTAAATCTTGTTAACCCTGTGGCTCCTGAACACCATAGCTGGAATTGCTATTGTTCACACAGCTCCAACCCCCACCCTGAAGGAATCTCTCAAAGTCATTGAGTCATCATTAAGGTTGGAAAAGACATCTGAGATCAAGCCCAACCATCCACCCAACACTGCCATCTCACCCCTAAACCATGTCCCGAAGCACCATGTCTACATATTTTTGGAACACTTCCAGGGACAGTGATTCCACCACCTCCCAGGGCAGCTGGTCCCAACACCTGATAACCCTCTCGGTGAAAAAATTCTTCTAATATCCAATCTGAACCTTCCCTGGCACAACTTGAAGCAGTTTCCTCTTGTCCTGTCACTTGTCATTTGGGAGAAGAGACCAAGCCCCACCTGAGTCACTTCTAACTGCAGCAGATGCTCTTTATATTTATGCAACAAGACCCTTAGGGATCCAGGAGCAATCAGTAGAGTAAGTTTGAGTGACACTCAAAGGAGAGTTGGGCTGAGCACTCTTTGCTTTGCAGTAGTGCTAGCCTCCATGGTGGTATTGCTCATGCAAGGGAATGATTCTTTGCCATTATCCCAATATAAAAGTGTGTGGTTCTAGGTGTTGTTTAAATGCTTCTCAGAGAAATGGTCCTGAACTGAGCAACTTTTTGTTTTATGATGAGGTCAGAAACATAACCTGAATGCAACCAAGCAGTGGAGGACAACAGTGATGTAGTTATTAAGAACATGAGAAATGGTGGTTATCACAAGCCAGGCATTGCCAGGCAGTAAAACAGTTTTGAGGGTAAAGACAGATCAGCAGTTATTGACAAGTATGAAGGGAGAGGGAGGATTGCTGCTGAGGAAAATGTGGTTAAAACAAGAATATGGCTGTCATAGCAGTATTTACATGGATGTAGCTGGAGCTAGAGGTCCTTGACAGAAGCAGCATCATATCACATTGTTAATTTTATTTTTTTCTTAGACACAAATTACTTTTTTCATATGAAAGAGGAAAACTTCACTCCCCAAGACAGCTGGGAAAAAACTTATTTCTTCATTTAAGGAAAGCAATTTGGAACATTCAGGCATGAGTTTCAAACACAGTTGATGGAATTTCTTTTTCTGTTTTATTTAACATAGTTTTATTGATTTGACTATATCATTAGCAGAAGTAACTGAGGGGCAAGGAGATAGAAATGTCTATTATAATTTAATTTTCTGTCAAAATCTATATACCTGCTGTAGTCTCACTTCCAATACTTTGGTGTATTGCCACTGGCAGACTACTCACAGAGAATATTCTGCTCTATTGACAGCAAAATGCTTGCAACTTGCCCTATCACAGCTGTGGAGACAAAGATATGTAGACTTTAACACAGTGACTGGCTGAAGTTTCAGTAGGGATACCAGGACAGAAGATAATGTAAAAGCAAGTTAAATCAACAAGTGTTTTCTATGGGCAACCCACAGCCATTCACCCATGAGCAACCTTCAAAGGGATTTTGCCTATATGAATGAGGAGTTAGCATAGCAGTCAGTGAAAGCTGTTAGAACTGGATTATCTGTTCCCTGTGCTCAAAAATATGTCAAAATGATTCTTTTTCTTACTTGCTGGGATTGTTCTGTTTCTTACTATATACAATGACTGAGGCACTGCAGTTGTAAATGTAATATTAAAAAAAATTTGGAATCACATAACTTGGGACTGTAATGCAAGCATCAGTGCAATTCTGATTTCTGTATTCTGCATGTTAAAACATCCAGCAGTAACAGAAAGCAGGACAACACACTGGGCAGGAGGGAAGAAGTAGAAGAGAGCTAGTACCTGTATTTTCAGCTTCAGAGTGGAAGGCATCCTGGCAGAGCATGTTCCTGGGTGGTATAGAGCTCAGAGTCCACTCTGCTTTGGTCAGGAAACATCAGCAGTGAAAGTCAGAGAATAACTCTGCCAGCCAAAACATGACTAAGGGAGACAAGCCCTGTCTCTGCCTGGGAATGACTCAGTTTGAAGAGGCTGATTTACTGTGGTCCGTAAATCTTGCTAGAAGAAATAGTAATTTTTTTTATCCATGAGAGGCTCTTGTCCTGTACCAAGACCTAGTCATGATTTCCTTCAACTTGCCTGTTGTCATTAAAACAAATGTCTTGGTCTCGTTCACTGTAAACCAGAGGGAATGTGTCTCATTTAGCCCAAGACACTTAGAAGGGTGAGTTGGGAGGGATATGCTCTGAGGCTTTGCTACTTTACAGCATAGTTACACCTACAATGGTTAGCTTTCCTATTTTCAGGACTTTACAGCCTCTTCTAATTCACAGAAGTTACTTCACAGTTACCTGTCTTCCTAGAAAAAGGGTATGGAGGCTCCTCTTAACCTTTCACAGAATCACAGAATCATTTTGGCTGGAAGAGACCTCTAAGATCATCAAGTCCAACCATCAACCTATCACTGCCATACCACTAAACCATGTCCCTTATATACCACATCTGTATGTTTTTTTAAATGCCTCCAGGGATGGTGACTCCAGCATTTCCCTGTTCTAATGCCTAACAACTCTTTCTGTGATGGATTTTTTCCTGATATCCAATCCAAACCTGGCCTCTTCCAACCTTGATGATGCGTGCTGATTCCTTGCTGAAAGGCAAATGAGTGCACAGGTTCTCTCTTCAGCTTTTTAATGTCACTTGGATCTCTATGAGTGCAGAACAAATTTTCCTTTCCAATAAGGGAAGGGATTAAGAAATTTAGATTTAACAGAATAATGGAAAGAGATTAGAGCATTCAAATAATTGGTGCAGGAGTGACAGCTCAGTTCCTGTAGCACATGAAAGTGCTTTAGAAGGAATCTGAGAGGTCAAAACATAAAATTACTTTCCATCATGTTGCTAGTTTTCCCTGGCTGCTGTAGAAAAGCACACCAGAGGACCATTTCCCCCTTCTACTTCAAGTAATATTGTTTCTCTCATTACAAAATCACCACATAAAATTTTATGGTATGCCATGTCTGATTCTACTCTCTCTGGCATTTCTGAGAAGAAATCACTAACTGCAAATGCAATAACTCTTCAAAGTTACACAGTCATAGAATGTGATGAGTGGGAAGAAAGGCAGAGTCCATGTGTTGAAACCTATTTTGGAAGAGAGAATGTTAAACTTTATTTTATTCAGGCATTCAGAAAAAAGTATCCTTCCTTTTTAAAACAATCCTGTTGCAAATAATGATTTTAAATTGATTTGACATTATTATAGTGTAGTAATCATCTATAACCCACGCTAAATCAAAATGCTTTCAGTGTACAGCCTCGTGGTCCCTTGCAGCTCTGTTTTATATGGTTCTTCAACTGCAGTGATTTCCCCATCCTTCTCTAGAGAGATTTTCTTCCAGATTTCCATACCATTGTTTACAATTACTTCAAAGTGCAGTGAAATAAAACAAGCATGGAAGATCTGTGCAAAGATCAAAGATGACCTTCTTAACAGTTGTTTTATATGCAGTTAAATCTTACAAAAATACAATTCCAGGAAGTCAGTGTTATAGAAAATATGTCTCCACTATAAGCCAGTACTCACAAAGCCTGTTGCTTGGTCTGTGAGTTAAGGGATATGTATTGGAGTGCAGAGGCTCATGTCCTCCTCCTACAGAGGACAGACATGCAGTGCTGTATGTTACTCCTCTTTTGCACCATCACCACTTCAGCAGGTGAGATGGAGTTACACTGCCATGCACCAGTGCTACAGAGCACAGGAACTGACTCCCATCGTGGTACAAGCTTTTGTGAGGAGCTGCATGGAGGAAACCATTTGCAGTGCACAGTTAAACGTGGGTATATTGGCCCAATAAAGCACAGGAAATATAGTAAATATTTTCAAGTGCCACCTACTGGCATTGCATCTACTATTTACATAAATACAGCTAGTTTTCATTTCATAGAGCAGATGAAGGGCTCTAGAAATTGGATAACTCTCATCAGCTGTCTAGCCAGCAGTTCAGTATAGTCCAAGGCTAGACATTACAGCATTTTGTACACGGCACAGATATTGCACCTTTCTCCTGAGCAGTTCAAAGACCTTCAAACATGAATCCTTGTAAACCTACATGAAGTAGACTCAGTCAGTGGAAGAACATTATCATCGCAACAAGACCCACGCAGGACAGCAGTTAACAATTCTTGATCCTACTGCAGACCTCCTGAGACATTTTTCTGAACACCCAGCTCCTAGAGCCAAGAGATTTTATCAGAACATAAATTTTATTCAGGAAAAAAAATGGTGTATGTGTTTGATCCTAGAAGGTGGTGGTGGGAACATGGGACTTCCATCAGCCTAGAAAATAAAGAAGTGAGATTTACCTACAGTTATTATTTTTTCTAATCTCAGAGTTAAGTGAAGAGCTGGTTAATTCCTTTTCATACTGGAGCTTGGCAGCATTGCAAGAGTTGAATGATGAAGCCAGCATCTCACAGGAACTCTGTGATGCAGCTGGCAGGAAATCTGAGCACTTTCTCACCCTCAAAATCCTGCCTGAAAATTGCTTTACTGATTAGTACATCTAATTTTTACTTATGATATGTACTGAATATCAGACTGGAGACTCAACTTTGCATTAGTTTTATTGTTTTGGTAGTAATGCTACTGTCACTTACTGTGAAATCCCTCTATATGGCTATTTTCCTTGCAGGGCTGAAATGCCTAGAATATTGCCAGAAAGGATTTTATAGAGTTTGAAATGAAACAAATTTAATTTAATGACATCAGAAAGTGATCCAATATAGTCATGAGTTTTTAGGACAAAGTATTAGCTTTCTGCAAAAACTCCAATCAAGTGTTTTATTGCCTGCAAGGCTCACTAATGGTTAGGATCTTAGGGACCAGTTTAAAAGAAATTCTAAATCTAATGGAGCTCATCTGAGCATGAACCCTGCCGTTTTGTCCAGACCAAAGTAAGTTTCAGACCCTGATATATATTAAGGAATCCTACTTGTGACCACATAGTTAAGTCTGAATTATTATGCTTACTCTAAACAATGTTTTTGCAAGATTTATGACTTAATCATTTTACAACTTTCAGGGATGAAACTTGCCATTCACAACCACAGCACAGGAAAAAAATTATTCTGAATGTTTGTGAAATACAATCAATCACACTTCAGAAACACAAAGAGGTGAAAAAATGTTATAATTTTTTGAAAACCCTCACCTCTACTGAAAGAAGTTGTGACCATACTGAGATTTACAAATGACTTAATTTTTAAAGCTGTGATTTTACACATCCTCAGTCCCAAAGGTATTCAAGCTCATTACATTATTGTTCTTCAAATGTAACTGTCTAAAAAGTATTTCCTATGAGAAGAGGTAGCTGCATGCTTATGAAGAAGGAGTAACATTTATAAAATTATTTTCTTGCCAGCTGAAAAATTATCACATATGAATAAAAACAGTTTCAAATTTTGCTATTAAAAATTGTAACACAGTCTTGCTTAAGATCAAGAACAAAAGGGAGTGATTCCCATATTCTACTGTTCAGGGCTACCAGACACCAAATCTTTAAAGAATGAACTGGGAGAAGTGTTCTTGATATCTGAGTCACATACCTTCTGGAGAAACCATAATCACTTCTGTCTCTAGGTGGAACAGATAGCCAGGATGTGGAAGCCCTGAATTACAGCTTATTTGAGTCATTCACTGCTGTCTTGAATTTAATTGCAGATGTGGACTTCATACATTCCCCTAGAACACCATGGTAGTTGGTTTTTAACCAGCCCATGACTTTAGATGAGAGATTTCTGAGAAGAATAACCCACAGGCTTTTAGTGTTTACTGTAGGTAAACATTTGGCTGAAAAAATCACCTTGTGGATTTGTGCCCTGCTTGTATCACATTTTGACTCTTACTAAGTTTATCTATTCTCCCATTGTGGAACTACATGTATTCTCCCATGGTTTTCTTTAGAGACAGAAAAACCTCTTCAATCAAGGCAGCTGCATTTCATAGAGTGAAAATCTGGAGTTCATCAGTACCTCAGCAGATCCACAGACCAACACCCTGAAGGCAACAAGAAACCACTGAACATGTTTGGGCTAGATTGACTTCCATCACCTGAAGAGCTCACCTCAGGTACCTTTATAAAATTTCTGTTCCCTTAGTACTGGATCCTGGGCACAGTAACACCTACTGTGGCTCTAAAGATGGTTCTCCAAGATCTGAAAGGTTCACCTGCTGTGTAATATCAATAGGCATGTTCTCAGAATTTCTAGCTGGAATGAAACTTTGTGGCTCCAAGAAAAATCTGAAATTGGGGTAGAGAGGAGTCATTGTTCTGTTTTGAGAAAACACAAAGAAATTCCTAAAAATTACAGTGAAATCTGCAAGTTATTTTTCTGACATGCTGAAAAGATTTGATTTATGATTTTTTTTTAAACAAAACGAGTATGCAGGTCTTGCATTAAGGGGCATTAGTTCAGTCACACCTCTCGTGACTTGCAGAATCCCACATATTTAATACCTGAAAGTGTGAAATTGAGCTCTCAGTGTTTCCAGATGAAAGAAAACTGGTAGCACAAGACAACTGGGTCACAGCATTTGGTGGGTGGATGACCCGACATGCAGAGTGAGGTGTGTTTGAGTGCTAATGGCCACGTGTCTGCTAACTACCTTTTATCAAGCCTAATCTTTGCTTTAGGGAATTTATCCGTGGTAGAAATTTGGATATTGAGCTCATCACTGAACAAACAATTCCTGTATTATTAAACTAGAGCACAATGGAAATTAAATATTTTGCAGCAGGAGGGGGAGAGGTTAGCATTAAGGCAGTTAAATATGTGTCAGGATCCCAGAGCACTGTAAGCCAGATGCTCCACTGAACTGCCACACTTGTGTTGAAGGCAATATAATTGGCATGGGAAAGGTTACCATTAACTGTGAATATATTCTTGTGTGTTGTCTTTTTGCTTGTTCTTTTCTTTCATTTGCATGTTTTTTTATGCAATGAGTAGGCAAGAATAACAACAAAAATATTGTTAAACAGACAGCTTCATCCAAGTCTGACCTTAGGTGTAATAGCATGTCAGTGACGACAAATCCTGTCCCCAAACTGCCTGGGACCTACTCAGAGACTGCACAAGCAGGGATTGTCTCAAGTTTCTCTCCATCCATATGAGTAACAGAAGTCTTCACTGATTCTTCAGAGCTGCTGTTTAATATCATTGCTGGCATGTCAAGAAGCCTCAACAAGAACAGATAAAACAGTTCCTGAGGCTCCATTCTCTCTCAGGGAAAGAATCCAAAGAAAGCAACTGCTTCTGTCTTGAGGGCCTGATTATTGATAAGCATTGATCTTGCACATCTCTGATTGATGTGTGCATCAGGGTACTTGCTGTATCCACTGTGCAGGCAAACCTTCTAAAGTGTTTCCAAGTGCTACTTTTGACTGTTCTCCTACAGTCCTTGTTTCCTCTGTCTGTATTCCTGCAAAGAACAAAACTGTTAGATGGGAAGAAAAAAGGCAATAGAGCAAGCATTCACAGCCTCAAAAATAAGATAACAAATGATAGGCGCAGTTTCCCTGACAGTCTGTGCAGACTTCATCTAACCTACAGTTTGTGTTTGAACCTGGCATAATGCCTCTCACTGTACAACTGAGTTTTGAAATGACTACTTAATTTACCTGGTAACTGTGCCCTGAGCTCACCACAACAGAACCAACAGGGAAGCTGCCCTGGTTCTCAGCGCAGAGCAGGGCTGAGAACATCAGGAAGACAGGAAGCAGAAGACTTCTCATAGTCAACTCCATGGTGAATAAAGGCAGGTCAGAAACAAGAATTAAACTTCCAGCTACTGTTTAAACAATAGCAAAGTCTCACAGCAGAATCCCAGGTGGGATAGTATGGACAAAAACCCCTTGCACTATCTCTACATAAGGGTCCAGAGGCAGCTATAACGTGTTGAGAACACTGATCTGTCCTGGCAGGACAATGCAAGAAATGCTGCAGCAGAATGTCCCCTAAATGCCATCTCTATATGGCCCAGTGTGCAGTTACCAATGTCTCCCCTGCCAGAACAGCAAGGGGAACCTCCATACTCCAGCAGGGAGATCATCAGACTAAATTTCATTTCTGAAGTAGATTGAAATAGGTTAGTTTTGGGGTTTTTTTATTGTTTTGGGGTTTTTTTAGTAAGTAGTAATACCACCATAATTCTTAATGTAGTCAAAATTGTGTTTGGACAAAAATGCTTTAATAATTGTTTGAGATGTGACTGTGATTGCAGGGAGCTGGTCTCAGTAAGTGTGGTTCCCATGCCTCTTCAGAAATTTCATGTGCCTGTATGTGTGTGCTGGTAATTAAGAATAACTAAGCCTAGAAGCCTGCAAAGTCTCCATTTATTCTTGCAAAATCTTAACCAGCTTTCTCTTGGAAAGTGACTAAAGCTGAGTGAAAGTGGTGTTGGTTTCACACTGTATTAACTTGTAGAATCTTGTGCACAAAAGGACCACTCACACTGTTGTTCCTGTGGGGCATAACACAGAGTTTGGCCCTTTGTAGGAAACTCATTACTTAACAATACATTATTGTGTTTGACTGAATTGGCATGGATACTCTTGGCTAGGCTGCAAGAGGAATCTCTGTTGTCATGCCAAATGTTTTTCAACCTGTATGTGCATGTGTTCAGGTCTGATAAGGTTATCCATGGTGCATATGCTTCTCATCAAAAGGTTACATCCTTCTGCTGTCCATACAGGCTTCAGAGAGGTTGCATTTGATGCTGAAAAATATCCATCTGGAAAGACAATTCTGCCCTAGTGCAAGGTTAGATCAGGCACCCCTTACCCTATTCTGCTTATGTACCTGTGATTTGCACTTCCCTGGCTGCACCATCCCTTCAGTTCAGCTGGAGAGTGGGACAGTGCCTCCTTCATCCTCAACTTCAGCATATTTTGTGTGGAACTTAACAGAGGCAGGCATATGGATTTGTTTTTTGGGGGGCTTGTTGAGGTGACTAAAGCAACTCCCTCATACCTTGTATACAGGATTTAACCACTGTACTAGAAAATGGAGCCATGCCTTTCTCAAAGGTTCTGTGACGTGAGCAGAGACCCACTGCTGCCCATGTGCACTAGGAACATGCTGGACATGCCTACTAGCCATGTCTGGCCATAAAGAGAAGGCTTTGCCTTTGGGTAGGGACAATGTATCCAGCTCACTTGCCTTTTGTCTATATAAACACTGAGGTTTGTATTTAGGCATCTATAGATTTCACTGGCTCTTTGCAACACATCCCAGACTGAGGACTGCTGGGCTGTGGATAGATTTCAGTGCTACAATTTGTGGTCTTATTTTAGGTGCCATTGCAGATCCTGCAGTTCTCTTCCCAAAGCATGGGTATACTAGAAAATTAGGGCTGCCTGAGATGTCTGTAAACCCTGATCTAATCTGATCTTAACAGAGGTTTTACATTGGCTTAACTTAATTAAAGGATTTTTCTTAGATAGTAATACTGATATAATTCTTATTATAGCACAATTATTTTAGGCTAAAGATTTGTTAATAATTGTATCTTCCAAAGGAAAAGGTATTGGGAATTTTGGCTATTGTACCTCTTTGACTCTATCAGACTTATCAAAACAATGCATTTCTGACGTCTTGTATAGACTTCAGAGTGGCTAAAGTCCAGTTTTTGTGTCCTGCATTCTGATGTATAGTATGTTGCATTTTTGAAGTACAAATGCACATTTCTATGGCTAGAATAAGACTCTTTAAAGTCATATGTGGTAGCAAAAGGTCAAGTTTGCTAACTTGATATTATTTGACATTCGTTTTCCACTGGTTTCTTCCTTCAGTCTAAAAATGTCCCAGTTTCCAGCAAGCATCATTTCATCTGCTTTTGTCTCCATGAATCTTTTTTCCAACATTTTATCTTCACTGTGTACGGATGTGGAAGTGCAGGGAGTGTCCTTGGTTTTCCTGTCTCTCTTTCTTCCAATTATTTCTTTCTTACTGATCTTGTTCCCTAAATAGTGATTCCTTTGCCATCTAGCAGATTCTTAAATCTCTCATTAAAATTTACTTCTACCAATTTGCAATGTATTCCCTAAATATTCCCTTACCACCCTACTTCTGGTTGTCTCTTTCTTGGCAAAATGCCTCTCTGGTGTCAAGAACACAAAATATCTAAATCTATAGCACCAGTTCTTACCTGGAAAGTTTTGTTTGCTGGTCTGAGGACCAGAAAAGATTTTTTTTCTACTTTTAATGCTATACCCTGCAGAAAATGGTTATGAAGAAAGCTGGTTTTTAGGAAGATGCTCTTGTTGTGTAGTAATAAGACTTTTCCTTCTTTGGTTGAGCAAGTTCTGTTTTCACTGAAGGACTGGAACAGTACTGACTCAGAAGCCCAATTCTGTTAAAGTCCCAGATCAAGGTCCTTTGTGAGTTACTAGCTTCAAAAGAAGATGGTGATGAGGAAGCAATCTCTGAGGCATATGCTGACTTGATGCATGGTTCATAATGCCACATGTGATCAACCTGTGTATGCAGCCATGGCTGGAAAGTACCTTTCTTGACCCTAGTTTTTCTTGCCCTTTCTTCAGTTTTTTGGCTGAACACAAATGTCTATGTGTCCTCCCTGTTTAAACAACTGCAACACATTTGCCCAGGGAAACAATTGCTTTGGTTGCCTTGTCAATGTCCATTGCGAAACACTATGGAGGAAGATGTCAGTGTCTGCTCTGCTGCAACCTGCTATACCAAGCATGCACATCCTTTCTGCTGTAATCCTGCATAAGCAAAAAAAGAGTGAGGAGAAGGACCCTTCTCCTCTCTGCATCATTGCTGGCATTCAGATCTAAAGGGAAGCTTCATGTCTTCCCCCTGAGTGAGAACTGGGCCACCAATACATGTCAGTCATGTTCCATCTGTTTGTATACATGAGAGTAGCAGCAGTTGCTGCTCTCTGAACTCCCATGGACTTGGTCAAAATGCCTTCAAGAGCAGCTCCCTCTGCACCTTTCCTCCACTGCTAGATGTGGCTTAGAGACACAGTTCAGCCCTTAGCCTGCAAATGGCTTGGAGCAGGGATTATGCTTTTCTTTTATGTTAAAAAACAGCAACCCACACACAGTGTGCTCATTAAAAAATCATGTTGTTCAACACTGATCCCTTGGGCTATAGTTAGAGCTTTGCAATATGACATGCAAGAGACAGGTTGGATTTCAAGGCCAGCCATGCTCAGAAAGGGATGAGCAGACAGCAAAAGAGCATGTCAGAAGAATAAACCCCATATGTACTCTGGAACAACAAGGCAGCCTTCAATAGGAGATGTTCTTAACCAAATGGCTGCTTAAATGAATATAGAAAGGATCCAAACAGGTGTGACAGAGTGGCTGTTTCTGTCAACCAGAAAGATAAGTTCTTGGCTGTGCTGCATCACAAATCACATTAAAACCAAAATTAAACAGTAATTTGTGCCATTACTAGAAGACTATTTCCTAGCCTTCCTTGCCTAGGAAGCCTGCCCATCTCTAAAGATGACATGCCTAAGTGGATAAATGACACAAGAAAGAGAAAATGACAAAGTAGCTCAGCCTATTGTTCATCGTATTAACTTCTTAAATACCCTTAATGATTTTGCTATGGGTGAAGTGCACGAGTGACCTGCTAGAGATAAAAGATGTCAGAGTGCATAACAATTTACAGATTCCAAGCATAAAATAGACGCACCACTTGAGCTGAAAGCAAAATGATGTCCTAAGAAGAGCACTGAGATTTCAGATTTTTTTCCATCTTAAATATTAGGAACCTGAAGTGAAGCAAACTGGCTCCCATGCACAGTTGCTGCTCCAGATGTTTTGACGAGCTTCAGCTTCTCTTGGCACACTCTTCCATGTGAGATCCCCCCATTGTAGTCTGTTGTTTGCCTGCCCCCAGGGCACCCCATCCAGCTGCACAGAACTGTTTGTAGGAAAGACATCTCAGGAAAGAACAGATGCACAAAGGAGGGAGGAGTGAAGCCTCCTCCACTCAAATCGGTGCTGCAAAATCAATTACATTAATACTCACTGTATACCTTGGCGCATCTTTTGGGGATGAGGTTTGTTAATCAAATATATCTTCATCATTAGGCAGTTCAATAGTTTGAGCCTCAACTTCAGACTGAGCTGAAGGAGGCAGAAAAGAAACTTCTCCATTGTTAAAATTACAATTGTGTTCTTCATTGATGAGATAAAAAAAAAAAAGCTGAATCTTTAAAGCAGCTGGCAGAGACACAGGCATCACAGAAAAGTGGTGTCTCTGCTGGGTTCAGGGTGCAAGGTTAAAAGAATATATCTAACAGGAGAGCTGAGGTAATTTAGAGCAGCATTTCTGTCTTGGTCTGCAGAATACCAATGATCTATCAGAAATTCAGAGATGATCCTCAGAAAGAAAGATTCTAACTACTTAAATTAAAAAAAAAATTCCTTTGAATTCTTAGCACTTATGCAGGCAAGTATGTCAGGGAGGTGGGGGAAGGAAGCCAGAGGTCATAAAAGAATGCTTAGAGTGAATCCTATTGGAATTAGTCTATAAATGAGCAGAGTTATGAGAGGGTTGCATGGACTTGTCCATGACCATCCTTTGAGAAAGTCAGCCTAGAAAAGGCTGAGAAACACCAAGCCCTGCAAAGAGTTCAGCATCTGACTTGATCAACACATGAGAGTTCTTTTTCCCTCCAGGAGGCTTTTTGTATATTAAAGCCCAGATCACAAGCTAAAGGCCTGATCATCTGTGTTTGTAGCAACCCATTGCCTTTATGGCATTCCTCCTCAATAAAGTGGACACAAACTGTGTTGCTTTCTGTGAGTTTGGTCTGCAGGAAGGAAACTAGCCACTGTTTATTGGAAGGAGGGAAAAGGAAAAGGCAACCAAAAGTCTCAGCATTATCCTTTTGCATCTGAATCACAGAATCATGAAAGTTGGAAGACACCTCTAAGATCATCAAGTCCAAACATTTGCTCACCACCACCATGACACTAAACCATGTCCCTAAGTACCACACTTAAGTGTTTTTTGAACACTCCCAGGAACTGTGACTTCACCACTGCCCTGGGCAGCCTGAGCCAATGCCTAACAACTTTGTCAGTGAAGAAATTTTGCCTAATATCTAATCTAAACCTGCATTAATGACACAGAGGTCTGCTCTGGGGTCTGTAGTGGCAGATCCTACAAGCAGTAGAGGTACACAAAGGTATCACTTGCTCTGGAGAAAATTGCTACTGGAAAAAATGATGGACTAGCTAAATCACCCTCTCAATTTGCAGTAGAAAGCTGCCACGTTACCAGCACATTATCTCCATGCCTGGACTGTTCTGACAGCTGGGACATGTGAACCATAGTGTCCTTAAAAAACGGCCCATACCACCTAAATTCTCATGCTCCATGTCACCGATGTTGGCAGTGACCTGACTTTGGGACAAGCACAGGAGAGGTCCTTCCTGAGTCCAAACAGGACACAAGGGGCACCTTCCCTCCTGGGAAACCTCAGGCACGTTTTGAAAGAATTCCTCACTTGTGACTTGGAAGATAAGCATTTGGACCTAAATATACCATTAGTTTTGCCTGCCATGGTACCATCTGGAGATCATTTGTAATCACTGTAGCTCATGGGTTAGTGCACACCCCTTCCAATAGCTGGAGGAGAACTGATAATAACCACCTTGAAAACAGCATCTTTATTTGTAGTGATACTAAGAAAATGCTTAATTGGTTAAAAAGCTGCAAAATTGCTTTTCTTAATACAGACAATTTCAGCAACAAGATTGGAAATAATTGTCAGAAATCTGTTTTAGAAACGCATCATCTTAATCATCTGAAAGTAAATAAGTTGCATACTAGTGCATGCCAGGAGGGTAGGGTGGTGTCTTTTCCATGGAGTTCCCTTTCCCAGGTGCTATTATATTCCTCAAATGCTAAAAGACATTTGCTGCTGCTCAATGGGAGAAAGCAAGCTTGTAGTTCAGAGTATGCAAGCAGAATTGAACCAGTTTTTTTCCAGCTGGAACTAGGTTGTTGTTATAGAAACACCCAAATGATAGACAGATTTTCTGAATGTGCAGTGGTCTCCTGTAATAAGAAAGCTTCCAGGATTTCTACCAAATAACTCCAAACTTGCTGGAGTGCAATAACACCAAATGCCACATCTTTGAAGTAACACAAGCAAACAAACACCAGCTCAATAGCCAAATGTTGGGGTTTTTTTCTCACCTAGCTTTCAAATAAAGCTCCCCACTTAACACATGGCATTTCTATTCCTGCTAGTCTCTTTTTATTCCGAATGACAGACCACACTCCAAGTTTAACACCACCTACAGACAAATTCAATCCAGTGGCATGCAAAGTCTTGTGTGCACAAGACACTAGCTCCTTTGGATTTGTTTTTTTTAAGCTCCATGAAGCCTGCACACCAGTGAGAATCCTGTTGAGTCACTGAAGCTTCAGAAGAGCACAATGCTCTGTTTATGGCTATATTTTGCAGACCAGAGACCTTAGAGACTAAATGGCTGAGCACATGGCAGAACAAATATTACATTCATAAATCATGTTAAGGGAATTTTTCCAGGGGCCACTTCCATAAAGTATAAAACATACCCACCTCAACCTTGTCCCCCTTGCACACACTGTGCATGTGGTTTCCACTCAAGCAGTTTTCCCCTCTGTTCTTCCTTCTCACTCTGCTCCAGGGGAGGACGGTCCAAGATTTTGGGTTTCCAGGAAGAAATCTCTTCCTGAGCACAGCCAGGGCTCATGAGCATTGCAGAGGCATTTTGGCTGTGCCTCTTCATCACCCATTACCTCTCGGTGGGAGCACTACAGAACTGTCTGCAGCCTGCAGCTGCTAGAGAGTGTTTAAGGTCCTTTTGCCCCTGATATCCGATCCCTCTGGCATTTCCTCTCCCTAGGAAGCTGCTGCCAATTATATGGGTGAGAATCTTCCGGTGAACTGAGCCTGATTTCTGTAAAGCTCATTTCAACCCATTTGAAATGTATCTGTAAATCCAAGAGAAAGGTTTTGACCCATTTAGGTGTGTGAAATGTAGTCCATACTTTGATTGCCCTCACCACCCTTAGATCTGTAACCAAGTGACTTTATCCTCACAAGAGTAGACATAGGAAGGTTTTAATGACAGCTTTGATGTAAAGGCAACTGGAAATTTGGAGCCCTTTGTGCAAACATTAAATGAGAAGTCTTGGGTGGTGCTGGAAGCCCAGCTCTCTTAATTTCAGAGCTTAGATCCTATGCACATAACCCTTCTGCTACCAAACATTTCCAGATAATAAAAAAGAAAATTTTTCCTACATCTATATTGTAAGATCTCAGTGATTCCAAAAGGAATCTTATGTGTAGAAGAGTTTCAGAAGCAGAAAATCACACGCCTCTAGGTATGATAACAGATACATAGTTTAGGAATTCATTTATTAATGAAAGAATAACTAAATAATTATATATCTTTGCTTTGGGTTTGGGTTTGTTGGTTTATTTTTTGTTATCTACTTGATTGCTTTGGAACATGTTTTCCTTCTTGCTTACTTCTTTTGTACTGCTTTGATAATGTCCTGCAATAGGGCTCAGATAAATGAAAAGATGAATTGCCTTTATGATTCACAAGGCACTCTGGATAATTAATTACTTAGCATTTATGGTTTGGCATGTGGTCATCAATCGTTCAAAAAATTCACGTTTGTAAACATATCCTCTGCAGCTGGTCTTCTTGTGTCAGACTTCAAAATGCCTAGCAGAGATATGAGAGAGCTATAAATGTTTTTCTTTGGAATTTACTGGTTGTGCTCTGCTTTATTTCTTGTGGGAAAAATTAAGCAACAGATGTGGGAGGACAGGAGCTCTAAGAAAGAATGGTAAAGCATCTTGAATGGTTGTTAAATTTACTTTCTTTTCCTCTCTTTGCTAGTAGGCGTTGGAATCCTTAAATGCTCCTTGTTGTGGCTTGGGTCTGTGAGCATTTGTTCTGGTTGTAGGATGGCTATGTGAAAAGTTTTGAAAAGTCTGGGATGAGACCTGCTGCAAACCAGGAAGAAAAGTTAACCAACAAAGTTTGACTCCATTCAGCTCTGCTCAACAGCAGAAACAAGTGGAAGAATCATAAAACCTGAAAGAATAGACTTTGTCTTTTTGCAAGAAAGACCAGTGATTGGCAGTCACTGTATGTATGCAAATACAGAGTATATGCAGGGTCTATTTTTACCAATGATACAGGAAAAGGAGACTAAATGCTATTCCTAATTAAACTGCAGTGTCTGTTGGTTTCCAATGGGAGTTGGTCTCTTCTCCTGGGTTGCCAGTGATAGAACAAGAGGAAATTGCCTCAAGTTGCACTAGGAGAGGTTTAGATTGGACATTAGGAAAAATTTCTTCACAGAAAGAGTTGTTAGGCATTGGCCCAGGCTGCCCAGGGAAGTGGTGGAGTCACCATCCCTGAAGGTGTTTAAAAAACATATAGATGTTTTAGTTAGGAACATGATGTAGTGGCATGGTGGTGATAGGTTGATGGTTGGACTTGATGATCTTAGAGGTCTTTTCCAACCTTAATGATTCTGTGATTACTTTTGCTTGTCTCAGATACTGGGTGGGGCATATTAGTTTTGCTGCAGCTTAGGGAAGAGAAATGCATCTGGAAGAAGACAGCCCTGTGCAGGGAACAGCTCTGCTAGCTCCAAAGCCTAGTTCACTGTGTCAGTTCTTCTCTGGTGAACAGGTTAAGTGAGCAGTGTGCTCTGAAGAGTCTGGGAAAACCCCACACAAGGGAACACTTGAACCCATCAGAACAACAAAAAATCCTTGAGGATTTTTTTATTTAGGGCATTTTTTGTTTAGGTGGGATGAAGATTAGAAGTGCAAAGATCATGCTGTGCAGGACTCAAAGTCTTGGATGCTCAGAAGCAGTACTGAGGTATGCAGAAAGAAGAATCCAGGGAGGATAAATCAATAGCACTCCTTCACGTGTTACAAAAACCCTTTGGAAAGGTTTAACATAGCTCTCTGAATGCAGTGAATGAGTTTCAGCATAAATTATGCAGTCATTCATTTCTCTTACTGATGCACGTGATAGGAAAAGAGATTTTGCATTGCTAAATACAGAATGAATGTGGGACAGAGATAATTTTGTATACCTTGACTAGAGCTTGCAGTTTACACAAGTCTCTCTACTGTGTCACTTCCACTCAGGTATCATGTGTTTGCCTGGTGCATGTTAGAAAGGTTTTATCCTGCTGTAGCTGTTTTCACTAGCACACAGTGATACAGGGTTTTTTTGTGTGGATGTTCCTTTTACATCTATTTCCAGAAGCTGTAGTTTAGGTGTAGTTATACTGGTATGAAAGTATTCAGATTAGAGGAATTCGTTTTGCAGCCTGAAGCATAATAAGCTTAGCCACTGGAAACACTATTAACTGGTGTAATTGCACTGGGAGCCAGGGAAGTAAGAATTGTTTCTTCACTGGTGTAGTCAAAGCTGCAAGACATGCTAGTGCAAACAAGTCTTTAGATGCATTTTTCCCACTCTAGCTGTTTCCATCTAAAATAATCTCAGTTTTCCCTTGTTCTTCACAGCAATCTGGCATGGAGTGAGAAAGACAGGACTGAAAATCAGGGGCTTAGAAATTGTATATGTCCACATGCAAGGGCTTTCTTGAATCCAAAACTTCAGAAGTGTACCTGCTTTCTTCCTGAGTTCAAACTATCACAGTGGCCAGGTTATATATCATGGTTTATTTTCAATCATCTTGATTACAGTGATGAACATGTCTGAAACTGCATTTGTGAATAACACCATTGGGTTCTGCCTAGAAATGAGCATCTTCTACAAGCATGGCCTAAGCTTGCTAGCCCTCCCTCAGCCCACGGCTCCCACCATGCTTCCACCAATGCACACACTCTCCTGCTGCCTTATTACCAATGGAAAATTGTCTGCCCATGTTCTGAAGGAAAGCATTTCAGTTAGAGCCTTGCACACCATGTCAACATAAAGAGAACAGACAGGAGAGGATTTACTTTAAATTGAGGAAACTTAATTACACAAGGAGAACTTTTTCTCAGGCAGAATGATGCCTTTCTTGTGGCTTTTTCTGCTTTCAGGTTTCTTTTTGCTCAATGTAATTTTACATTCCTCTTAAATATGTATGTGGTGCCTGAGGGCTTGGTTTGGGACAGGACAGGGCTACTTATGCTTGGCCAGCCTAAGCCACACTGTGATATTGCCTTCACTTTCTCAGAGCTTGAGTTCAAGGATTGGGATTCTGGGGCACTTGCTCCAGACTTCTGTGGACCTGTCTGAACTTCCAACTTCCTGAGACATCCTGTGGTCATGTTAAAGGTTGATCCTAGATGTGTATGAAGGAACCACTGCAACGTCTCCTTTCCTTTCCGTGTTCTCCTAGAAGATTTGGGATCTTGGCTTTGCCAGGACGCTTTCATTCTCATCAGCTTATCCACTTCTAAAGCTGTGAACAACTCCTCTTTCTTGGTCCATCTCTTCAAATCTACATGTGAGAACAATCATCTTCCAAAACTTTCTGCCTACAAAGATATGCTTAAGGGGAGCTCCAGCTCCAGATTATGGACACACAAATTCTGCTGTTGACAGATAGGTGTTTCTGTAATTTGGATCCATAAACTCCCTCCCTGTTTGGTGGAGATATGTCAATACAGTGATGGAGCAGATTTCTCTCATCTTGAAATAAATGTCTATTACCTGGTGAGCTGTATCACTTTCCAGACTCCACTGAGTGTGGAGAATAGAGAAGGTGAAAAGAACACGGTCAAACTGAACTGAGTACAATAGCTATAAAGACATTTTTCTTTACTCTGAGCAGAGACAGCATTCATTTACTAGGCTTACCATAGTCTTACGGATTCCAGAGTGGTGCAAATTCACTGTAATCCAAAGAACCCAATGTTTCTGTGGGCCAACTCAAAGTGTTTGGTGTGGGCACAGATTTAAGACATCCGAGAAAAAGCAGCCAACTCTAGGACTGATAAGGGGACTAGAGGTTATGTCTGGAGTATTTAGAGGTCAAGTTCGAATCTGTTGTACTCTACATGACATCTTGGAAATCTGGGGATATGCTCCCAGAGTGAAAGGATACAATCTGTCTTGCTTTCCTCAATATGGTGATGATATGGTGATGATGATGGTTGGACTTGATGATCATAGAGGTCTCTTCCAACTTTAATGATTCTGTGATTCTATGTCATTCATTAGTACAAGTTTTGTTTTATTAAAATGCATACTCAACTCCTGTATGAAAAGACAATTGTAAATACATTTCATTTGGCAGTCCAGCTCTTTTGAATGCATTCAGAATGGTTTCTGGAGACATTATCATAAGAAGGTGTCTCTGAGGACTCTGAAAATAAACAGAAACAATAGATGAAGTGAGTGGAGAAAACCTGCTCCCAACAGACTGCACTACACACTCCCTGAAATACTATTCCCTATGGAATATGCATGTGTTCCTATGGAATGTATGCGATGCCACTGCATTTGCTGCAAGTACAGACTAGGGCTGTAGAAATGTTTACTACCTGATATTGAATCTTGCACATTCAGTAGTTTGTGCTCTAATAGCAGAGAAAAAAAATGATTTCCTTCTTTATCCTGACCCCTAAGCACTGAAAACTGTGCGTAGCCCACATCCAGGCTTAACCCCTTCAGGCATTTCCCTATTTGAAAAGCAAGGCTAGCTGCTATTATGAAAAATAATACATCTGCACTAACTGTTTCTTTGTTCTTTTGGGCAGAGAAAGAACAAAAAAACCACCAACTGTTCTAAGAGGTAGGGTAAGATGTTTGCAAGGGCTTGCATTCTCATGTGTTGGGACACTGCTGACTTCTTGGCTAGATGTTACTCCTTTCATCTGAGGGGTGGCTACTGTGTGCTGTTTGACTATTACAAAGCAATAGTAAGGCTCAAATGCCCTAAAGTATGGCAGAAATGAATGTCATGGAACAGCTACATTTTTTTTATCTCATTGTGAAGAAAAGCCCTCCCAGAGGACTGCTTTATTGTGGCTGCATCCTTTCCCCACCAAGGATGGAAACAGCATGTGAGTTTTTCCAAGATGTCAGAACGGACATCAGTTTCTTCAGGTTAAGGTGTTCATGCTCTTGTTTTGGGGATAATTGAAAATAAAGCACCTGAAATGATGTTGTTGGAACAGAAAGAAAGCCTGCAAGAGTAATTCATAGTTCTGCCTCTGAAATCATGTGACCATGCACCAAATAGGATGTCTCTGACTTCAAAACTTTCTCTTCTGAAGTTTAAAACCCTGTATTTTTTATTTAGTATTTATAGATTGGTAGCTACATTTGATAGACTTGAAAAAAAACCTCCAATTATTATCTTCTTTTAACTTTATTAGGGAAAGTAATATGGTGGAGTCTTGAATGTCTTTTGTCACCACAGCTGCTTTGTTTCAATACAACCCAAGTGGAAAATGTCTCACAAAAGTACCTGCATCACCTCCATCTCTTACAGCTCTGTGGTACAGCCAGGGATCAGCTGCTGCCACAGACTTGCCAATTCCTTATGTGGTACCCAACAGCTGTTGGAAGCTGTATGTTCAAATTCATGCTGGGATTTGAATTTCTCTATAATCTTCCTCAGGAAGTGAAAGCTGCAAAGCAATCTTTATGCTGCCTAACTCCCAGCCCGTGCTCTTATATTAAGCAGGATTCCACTTTGGCTGAGAACATGCACTATGCTATATCATTTTCTTTAATTCTTTTTCTGTACAAAACTGCACTTTGGCATGCAATCGTTACCTTCATCAGCTTGCTCCACATGCATCTGGTTTCCTATAGAAAGCACTCTAGTTTATATCTTATGGAAAGATGCAAAGCTTTGGAACACATCTCAGGAACACATTCAGGAGGGCAGGAGCTTTCTCAGGGCTGGTAGTTTCTATTGCCTTGCCTCAGCCAAACAACAGAAAGAGGGCTCAGCTCCAACACCATCATTAGAACAGATGGAGCTGAATCCAGGCTGCTGCTCCATTTTCCAAAGGCTGCTGAGGGTCTCACCACTGATTCCCCAGCTGGAGAGGTGAGAACCCAGAGACAAGGTGTAGAGAGAAGCAAACAAGGAAGGTGTAGGTAAACTACTGCTCCCTAGTCTGAGCACATCTCTGCCAGAAAAGCTCCAACAAAATGCAGGAAATTCAGAAAAGGGCAACAAAAAATGATTAAAGGACTTCAGGGATTCATTTCTAGGGAAGATTACAAGAAATACATATGCTTAGCTCAGTATCAGTAACTGACTAAGGGGGAATTGGATAACTCTATACAAGCATCTGCAGGTGCAAAGAAACTGAGAAACCTTCTTTAAAATGATTTAATGAATAGCTAGTAACAAGGGATGGCTCTGATCAAAGGATACATAGATGGAACTCTTGGAAGCTTCTTGTAACATGGATTGTAACCAAGCCATGGATCACTGAATTCTAGGAACTGATGAAAGTCCCCTTTCTTTTACCATTTAAAAAACAGAAGGACTACAGTGGAAAGACAGCTGGTGGAGAAAGGTGCAAAAAAAAGTGTCCTTGGTTGTGGTGGAGTCCAAACTGCAATAAACAGAACGTGCATTATCATTTTAGGGGATGTTGGATGTTAAGAAATCATAGATTCATAAAATCATTAAATGGTTTGGGTTGGAAGGGACCTGAAAGAACATTTAGTTACAATCTCCTGTGCCATGGGCAGGGACATCTTCCACTAGACCAGGTTACTCAAAGACTCATCCAACCTGACTTCAAACACTTCCAGGAATGGGGCATTCACAACTTCTCTGGGTAAGCAGTTCCTGTGCCTCACCACCCTTATAGTGAAGAATTTGTTCTTAATATCTAATCCAAACTTGGCCTCTTTCAGTTTGAAATTATTACTGCTCATCCTATCACTACAGACCTTGGTAAAGAGTCCCTCTCCCTCTTTCCTCTAGTCGCTTTTTAAGTACTGGAAGGCCGCTATAAGGTCTCCCTGGAGCCTTCTTTTCTCCAGGCTGAACAATCCCAACTCTCTCAGCATGTCCTCACAGGAGAGGTTCTCCAGCCTCTAGATCATTTTTGTGGCCCTCCTCTGGACCCATTCAAGGAGGTCCATATCTTTCTTAGACTGGGGTCCCCAGAGCTGAATATAGAACTCCAGGTGGGATCTCATGAGAGTGGAAAGAAAAGAAAAAGGAAAAGGAAAAGGAAAAAAAGGAAAAGGAAAGGAAAGGGATGGTTAATTAAATAATGGAAAAATAAAATTTTAATTTAGGAAAAAAGTCAAACACAATTTCCGTAGCTTATAAGCACACATGCAACATGGAGATTAGTGAGAAATTTGTCAGTGTACTTTTTTTGAGAGCTTTGCCAGATCTCATATCTTTAACTGTTCTGAGTTTCTTCTAGCTGGTGTCACCACCTGAGTTTCTCACACATCTAATTCCTGAAATAAATCCAAATAAGAAAGCTGAATCTTAATGCCCTAGAATCTTTGCAAGTGACTTTCACACTGGAACAAACTTAGAACTATTTTAATATGGAAGAAATTATCTTTGTCAGTAATTTTTTCACTTGCATATTTGGTATTATTTCAGCTGTGAGTTTAAATGCTTTCTCTGCACCTCACTTTGCTTTCTACTTGATTTGCCATTGTACTCTGATCTCAGTGTTAATAACATCACGAAGTCTTTCAGAGAAACTAACCTGAAGACAGATTTTACTCCTAGCTGAACCTACATAAGCCTGATGGAATGTGATACCCAGCCACTTTGCTACTCACTTGGTCAATAGACTGTAATCTCCTCTAAGGCTGCAGACAAGTTGAACAATTTTGAGAAAAACTAGTTGGTTTCAACACATTATCTCTGCATTACAGCAAACCTGAGTGCTTTTGGGCTCATCAGTTTGTCATGCGTTAGTCAAGTAGGCTTCCCCCAGCACTAAACTGTGATGCCATTTTACTGTTTGTATCAGTGTGTACCCTTGTATTCCCAAACAGGGCTATGGGCTCCTGCAGTAGTGTCTGCACCATGACTTGTGACCTGGGAGGCACCCTGAGACCCAGGGAGTACTAATGAGAAGGAAATACAACTCCTCACACATCCCAGATTTCAGATTGTGTCTTCTTCTCTTCTTCTGGCTGCTGGCTCTTCTGTCATGCCTCAGAGACTCAAATCATTACAGTCAAAAATAACAAGATGTTTCTAGCTTGGGCCTCTGGTAAGCCCAGTAGAAGATTACCTGTGGTAATATCAGCTTTAGACATGAAAAAATGTAATGCCCAGGGAAAACCACAATTGTGTTTCAAAGTACACTTTTCCAAAGCTTTGCATTTCCCATTTGCCTTCTGTTTTCAGAATCTTGAAGGCATAACAGCCTTCCTCTTTTCAAGAGGTTCTTCCTAGCCACAGAGGCTAGGACTGTCTTCTTTTTTGTGAAGCTAGAAGTAAGAGGTGCTTGGAGAAAAGTGAAATTCCCCTAACTGCAGCCCGTGCCTCGTGTTTACATTGTCCCAGCAGTCCAATGCCACTGGCATTTTCCTAACTGGCACGTCTCCTGCAAAACTCAATGCTGACAGTTAGTGACTGTCCTAGGGCTCTTCATTATTCCCATGTCCTTCCACCTGCAGCATCCCACTCTGCCCTCTGATTTGCAGAGTTCAGTTGTCCACCTCCACATTGCAGCCCTTCAGCTGCTGCATCTCCTCCACTGCTCATCTGCCCTTGGCCAGCAGGCTCAGAGCCTAATCCTGAGTTAGTAATGCTCCAGGTGTATTATTTCTCTTGGTTAAGCTTCTGTGAAGTGTGACTAGCAGTTAAACACATGGGAAGACATTGCAAGTCTCAACTGAAAAAAGAGGTTTTGTATTGAGGGCTACACTCCATCCTGCTTCAGTGGGAAACATTTCCCTCTTAATGGAAGAACAGTTCATTTATAATTAAACTGAACAGAGGGACAGTCTTTAGTTTGGTTTATTGGCTGCCATCTCCCTATTTGAGTAACATCAAAGTTAGGGCAGGCAATGGCTCTATGGAAAAGGTGTTAAAATCTATCAAGTTCAAGCATTGCAAGTGTGCCTTAGGGAAGGAAGAGGATATTTAACTGAACAGACCCCCTGGAATCAGAGGCATAGGAGGAGAGATATGCCTCTAGGTGGAGATGCTTTTGGTGAGGGGCATGCACTGGACCACATCCTTGTTTAAGCATTTGATCTTGCCTAAAAGAGCTACAGGGCAACTGTAGGGGTCAAAAAGGATGTCCTGGAGGTGTGCTAGCCTTTAAGGTTTCCCTTTATTTCTATCTAGAAACACAGCAACTCCACCATTGTATTTTTTTGGACTACAAAAGTCAAGTCCATCTTTCCTTCTACCTTCACTTTTCTCTAGTGATTAGAGTGATTTTAGGACAACCAACAAGCTAGAGATGCTCCATTTCACAATGAAACAATAAGCCATAAAACGAGCTTGCTGACACATTCTTGTAATTCCCAGCACATCCCTCAGGACTTGGGGACTAAGTGAGTGTTTCCACTCTAAACAGCAGTTACAACTGAATGCTGGTCGTGCAGGGCATCAGCCAAGAGGGATGTCCTCTGGGCACTGACAGTTGCCAGTGTTTCTCTAGTGAGCTGTGCAGCGATGTGGGGAGGTTCAGGCCTCCTGCAGGTTTGCAACAAGAGCCAAGAGGGAATATGATTTTCCAAGGCTGGAGGAACACCACTTCAAAGGAAAGGCAAAGTAAGCGATGCTCCCATCTAGTGGTGAAACCCTACCTAATGGCTTAGACACGTCAGGCATCAACCTGAGCTTGCCAGGGGATACGGAGTTAGCTGCACCATGCCACAGGAGAGTGCAGGAGCTTCTGTAGGGGGTTGTAGTTTGAATAGACACCCAGACACATTCAAAAGCTCAGGAGAAACCGGACTTAATCTCAGTTAAAACTACAGTATTAGTAATAATAAATCAACAGACAACATCAGGATCAAGGGTCTTTTAAGGCAAGGGAAGTGTGGAATAACATTCTCGACATTTCTTAAGCAACTTTCTGTGGGATGTAGGTGCCCACATTATCTTGGCTTTGGTTCCTAAAGCATGAAGGCCCCTTTCAAAATGTTGTCCAATGTTAGTAATTAGTAACACATTATGATTTGTGTTAAGTTGAATACCATTTAATTAATATGCTAATATTCCAATAAGCTGCTGAACTTATAATTGTTGGCCAGGACAAAACGGCCTTTTTGTTTACTTGTCTCTTTTTTAGTTTACATCTGAAAGCTGACAGTAAGAGGTGAACAATTACCATATGCTCAATTTGTGGCATTCTTGGGAATCACCCCAGGACACTGTTGTGAATCACTTCACGAGGCCTGCTCAGTTCTTCCCACTATGCTTATTTTCAATTGTTATGCTAGGAAGCTGAGCAGATCAGTAGGAAAATGGTGCTGTTCTTCCCACTGGATCTTTTTTTTTTTAAGGCACAGCTGCTGCCTACAGGATATATCCAGAAGCAATAGTCATTAATGATGCTGAGGCAGTATTTTGTCACAAGAATAATGTGTAGAATTGGGAAAGAACTTTAAAATATGATCTTTTGTTAGATTGTAATTGTCACTGCTGTATTTTGACTTCACTGCCCTTTTTTCACTATAACTACATATAATAGTGCAAAGAGCAAAATGGTTTGGCTCTGGTCTCATATATACACTTTCCAACCACACATTTCAGAGCACTTCGTACTGCCATAATCCCCATTTTGCAGACCTATAATTCCAAAATCTCAGTCCAGTGCTACCTGTGATAGGTCTGAAGCCAAAGGACAAGACACAGCTTGAGAGGCCAGTGTATCCTGGAGTCCATGCCCACTGTAGGTGAAGGAAAGAAAGAAAGGCAATTCTTCTGACAAAGAGTAGGACTTCAAGCAACAGGCAAAGTTTAGCTTGCATTTCACTGGAGGTCACAATTGAGAAGGAACTACAAATTTCTTTATTAACCTGAGCAGGAAGGAGAGGAAGCAACATGGATAGTGCCTGGCCAGATGCTGTCTGAATATCTAAACTGTTCTCTCCAAAAATCTAATTCAGTATTGACAAACCATGAATTTAATAACTTGGTATGAGATCCAAAGTGAATTCACAGAATGCCTTACGACAGGTTTGTTAATGAAGGATTCTATGTTTATTGATAGGGATGAAATCACTCCAATACTGGGCAATTTTGAGGAAAAATTAACAAGAATTAATTCAGGCTGACTGAAATGAAGCAAAAAGTACTGCTAAAACTCCTGGGATGATGCAAACACTGCTAAATACATTTCCAATCAAACCCTCCATTTTATGTGGAGGTTATATATGTGTAAATGAAGGCAGAATCTGTGGCAAATGAATGAAACCCCAAAAACTCAGGGAGTGGCTGTCACAAGAAGCTATGCAGCCAGAGCAAAAGAAAAATCACTTTGCAAAATGACAGCAAAGCAAAAAAAATGCAAAGGTAGCAAATAACCCAGAGATGCTGCCTCAGTGGAGAAGAAAGTTGGAGAAAGTAAAGATCACATCAGAATTAACGTCATCTTGTCAGAAAGAATCAGGTGTCACTGGTAGAGATTTTTCCCTGGATGAAATGCCACACCAAAGCCCAATCAGAATTCCAGTGCACCAGTCAAAATTATGCTTGCAAAAATCTGTAAGTAGTCACAGCTCTCCAACTTTGCACAGATGTCAGCCAGAGATTTCTTGATAAAGGACAGAACTGCTAATCATCATGTTAAAGGTGTCCATAGGCACAAACACATATGGACCCAATACTCAGGTTGTATAAAACTGCCATTCCTGTAATAAAAACCTGAGAACTCCAGGCTGTCTTGATACAACACGATGCAAATCTGCATCCTGCTCCAGACAGCTAAGAGAGTAACAAGTGCATCATCAAAGTAAAATATTTGCATCCCATTCTTTCCATTGAGGATAATTCTAACAAATTTGCAAGATGTGCTACTGTTGTTTCAAGTTCAGCTTGGAAAGATAATGGGGTGGCAATTTATCTTGCCAAGTTTCTACATTACCTTTCAGAAGTCTTAGTAACACAAGGGTCTGCTGAAGATTGGGTTTCAATGAGATGCTGGCAGGAATCAAACTTCATCAAAATGAAGTAACTAACAAAAATTCAGATGGATGCATCCAAGCAATGACTTGTGGCTCTGTTACTGCAGGTAGGGCAAAGAGTGGTTTATGTATGCAGTTTTTCCACCTCTACAGTAATAATCTACACACAGATTGAAAAAGAGATATATGCAATTGTGTTTGGCTGTGAGGGTTTCCATAAGTATGTGTATAAGAGAAAACTGACTGTGGAATCTCATCAAACATTACCCATGCTGACTATACTGTAAAACCATCTGAAAAACCCAATCTGTAAATATTTTTGTTCCTATTTGGATCATGTGGTTTGTCATTAAACACCAGAGCTCTAAGATGCATACTCAAAATTTTATACTAATTTAATCACAGCATCATTAAGGTTGGAAGAGACCTCTAAGATCATCAAGCCCAACCATCAACCTATCAGCACCATGCCACTAAACCATGTCCCTAAGTACCATATATATATATATATCTATCTTATTATTGTTTTACCAGTGTTAGGAAAGGGTAGGATGTAAGAGTTCCAGAGGAGGTGCTACAATAAATGCCCTTTGATTAGTTTCAGCACAAAATCAGTATTGCTGATGACAGAGAATCATCAGTAAATAATGTGACCTTGAAACCACCACTTGTGCAAGGCATTCAAAAGAGAGAAGGCATGACAGAATTGACAGACCATTTGGCTGCTTATTTTTACCTCGCCTGCATTCTCCAGTCAAAGGATGCAGAACAGAAAAACATAGCATCTGTGCTAAGGGACTGTCTATGAGCATTAATTAATTATAGTGCTAGTCCTCTGTGTGCTGGATGTGGCATCACTCACAAACACTTTACTTGTTCAAAGATCATCAACTCAATTATTTGAGATGCTTCTTAGCAGGTGCATATGACGCATTCTTTCAAAAGCTTCTTTGTGATGAAACAGTCTCAGTGGCTTAATGCATATTCCCTGATGCCACAGGCTGTTAAAAGCCCAGTCATATCCCCAGTTCAAAAACCTCTGGGTAACATTCTGGCTGACAATATAGCAAGAGCCAGTCACAAAGACAGGAAAATTTGTTAGTTATCTACTGAAGTCAAACAAACCTCTCAAAAGCATAGCACAGCCTAAGTGGGCTGAAGTCTATCACAGAATCACAGAATCATTAAGGCTGGGAGAGACCTTGAAGATCATCAAGTCCAACGATCTACCTATCACCACCATGGCACTAAACCATATCCCTAAGTACCACATCTATACACTTTTTAAGCACCTCCAGGGATGGTGACTCCACCATATCCGAGGGCAGCCTGTGCCAATGCCTCACAACTCTTTCTGTGAATAAGTTTTTTCTAATATCCAATCTAAAACTCCCCTGGTGCAACTTGAAGCCATTTCCTCTTGTCCTATCACTGGTAACTCAGGAGAAGAGACTGGGCCCTATCTCACTCCAATCTCCTTTCAGGTAGCTGTTGCAAGATAAGGTCTCCCCTGAGCCTTGTCTTCTTTAGACTAAACAACCCCAGTTCCCTCAGCTGCTCCTCATAAAACTTCTCCAGACTCATCACAAAGCCTTATTGTCCTTCTTTGGACATGCTGCAATGCCTCAGTGTCTTTCTTGTAGTGAGGGGCTCAAAACTGAACACAGTATTCAAGGTGTGGCCTCAGCAGTGCTGAGTACAGGGGGATGATCATTTCCCTAGTCCTACTGGTCACACTATTTCTGATACAGGCCAGGATGCTGTTGGCTGCCTTGGCCACCTGTTGATACCATTGTTTGTTGCAGTTTCCCAGATGTTATGACTCAAATGTTTCCACGATGCAGAGAAAATCAGCATTTTCCCTGCAGTCAAATGAACTCCAGGCTTTCCAATTACGGTCACACACTCAGTCTTCTTAGCACAAAATTTAATTTGCGTTAATCAGACTGAGGTGGGTAGAGCGCGAAATTAACTTGACTTTCATTTTGCATTGTACAGTAAACTGACTTGGTGAAATCACTGTAGAAATCTGAGCTGTGAATGATGGATGAGATTAAAAAACAAAACCCAAAGAGAGAAAAAACAGTGTTGTGTAATCATCACTGTACTAAAAGGGACACAACATTCAATTCCAGTTTTTGGAGAAACAGTTTACATATTGCCCTCAACTGCACCCATATTTTGCCACTGAAGCTAAGAACAGAATTTGGACCCAAATATTGTCTTTATTCTAAGAAAAATATATTATTGGTCAGTCTCGCCAACAATTTTTCAAACTGTTCTTTTTGTCAGAAAATCACAATTTAATGAAAATAGAAACACATTCATTGCATTTGCAGTTCAAGACTCTTGCTCAAAATCGGGAGGGAAAGAGAAACATTTACTAGAGGTAAATCAGAAGTCATGGGGTGTCCAGCTGGAATATGAGTTTCAAGTGTCTGCTTCTAGTGAGGAAGAGTAAGAACATACACCGGAAATCTTCCACATCCCAGAGAAGCATGATGATGACTGGCTCTTCTGGAAGTGTGTTTACCCAGCAAGCTGCAAATTTGAGAAGCTTACTGGCATAGCAAGAAGGCTGCAGAAAACTTTGGAAGACACGAGGGACAGTTTTGGAGAGGGGGGGGCAAAAAGAGCAAGAGAAAAGCATCCATTTCCTTCAACAAGAGCATAGAAAACTGAGAAAGAGTAAAGTTCACTTCTGGGCAGAAGGACTTGGGTGAGACAGGGACTGGGGCAACTTCAGCTGGGCGAGAGAACTGGGGAGAGGGGTAGGTACTTACAGCCATGGTGACAAGTGCCCAAAAGCCACCTGTCTCATGACACGAGTCAGTGCTATACACAGAAACACAACATTCCCTGCACAAAATGGACTTCTTCTCTTTTTTTTTTTCCCAGGGAAAGAACAAATTTTATCACCAAGTGGGAAACACTGTTTACTATCTTTAAAGTGTGAAATGTGCTGGAAAATAAAGACTTTAATTAAAGTTGTTTTTTCAAAGGCTATTCCTTGCAGAAAAGTGACACCACACCATTGCAAAACACAGTTTTTCTTGTATGCCTCTTTTTAGTTTCTCATTTTTCACTTAACAGCTTCTATTTAACCAATTTCAGCAACATATTTAATATCTTTGCAGATGTCACCACAACACATTCAAGAGCCTTTCAAAGTACAATAAAGATGTATGATACCTTCTGTGTCTCCAAAAAAAAGGGGGGGGGGGAATAGAAAACCAAGCAGCCTACAAGTTGTTTTTCCTGATTAAGGTCAGAATTCCTGCCTTTATTATTTAAACAAACCAGGTAATGTTTGCACTGTAAAGTTCTGATCTGAAAAGAAAAAACAAGATAGAAACAGGTTTTTCCAACTCCTCCTATTATCAGTGGAGGGTAAAAAATGTTGACTCACTCTGTGACAGCAATTAGCTAACCTCTCCCCATCCATAATTTGTATTTTTAACTGTCTTTTAAAAATGTATTTGCATGGTCTAATACATAGCCTGTATGTATGCAAATAGCCTTTAAACCACAGCACTGTTTCTTTCTTTCTCTTCACGCATTTACAAGGCAATTATGATGAATGCAGCTTTGCTGCACTGTTCTATCTGCACTCCCCTGCAGCTGTGGGGTTTTTTTTTTTAGGCTATGTACAGCAAGAAGCAAGGCAGCATTTCCCAGTCCAGCTACAAAGCTACATGAAACAGTGTACTAGCAATAACTAGCTCTGGAGCAATGAATAACCAGCAACCGAACAACTCCTGGGAAAGCTCCCTTGCATTTTAAATCAACATGAAAATGATGACCCATTTTCAAAGTATAAAAGTAAGTCCTGCCAGAAAACTAACTTTCTTCAGTGGTTCCTAACCAGGTGAAAACAGTGTATGTGACTTCTGTAAAGATTCATCCCACTTCAGGCTATGAATCCTGCCCTCGATTGCATCTGACACAAGAGACACTTTTCTGCCTGCAGGAATATTGCATGCTGCCCTTCAAGAGCAAGTGCCCATGTCTAGTGGCCAGAAAACCCTAGAAAGGACATTTGGAGCAGGGGCTGGCACTGGGGATGAATTTTTGAGAGTTTTCGATCACGTGGCATAGGGGTACTTTTTTGGACCTCTCAGTTACATCCAATAAACCGGGCCATGGTAACCAGGACACCCTGAAGGATCTTCTAGAACCCTTCAAAGGGCCAAAATCATAGAATTATAGAATCATTAAAGTTAGAAGAGATCACTAAGATCATCAAGTCCAACTGTCAACCTATCACCACCATGCCACTAAACCATGTCCCTAAATATGGTATCGAGTTTCTTCAGCAAACCACCAGTCTTTGTTTGAAGTCTTAACACTTCAAAAGCATTTTGCAAATTTTTTCATACTTGGCTTCTTCCTAGAAGCTTGGAGCACACTGTGCTTGGAGACTTGTCCCACACCTCCCTGTCAAAGGGTGTCTATTTGTAGAGACCAGGAAGCAAGCTGAAGCCCAGCTCTTCTTCTGAGCATTGCCATGGGAGAATGGCACAAGCAGTGTCTACAGCCATCAGACCTTAACATTGTGCTACAGCGCTAGAGAGTATTAACCACAGACAGCCCAAGCAAGTTGAAGTGAGTAATGTAATTAGTGAACCACTAAGTGCCTCCAGAGTCACATGCTTCAGTGACTGTCTTCAGAAGGCCATGAATGGCCACTTCAGCTATCTCTGAGCTCTTAACATCAAAATTAATTCATCCTCCCCAGCAGTCAGCAGGAGGTCAGAGAAGGGGACGTGACAGCAAAACAGGAGAGGTCTTTCCTTATCCATGCAGGTGCATAACTTGCTTCAGTGCCGCATCCTGCCCGGCCTGAAATGATTAATTCTGGCCTTTCACGCTGCCCCTGGCCTCTCTTTGCACAGGTCAGGCTGCCTCTGAGTGGGCACATGTTGCAGCAGGCAGGCTGGGCAGAAAGGGCTATCATCTGCATCCAAAGGTTTCAGTGAGTGAATATGTATTTGCCTCCCTGCTGATAACGCCACCCCAGCAAATATGTATTTCTTCATCAGAAGGAATTACTCCACCATACATTGAGAAAGCCAATTCCTAGTCATTCCAAAACCAATTTTTTTTCTCCATTCTTCTGTCTTGATAATTCACTAGATGTGGCACTTTTTTCTTCAAAAACCTGCTACATAGACCAAGTTATTTCAGTTAACCTTTCCAACGAAAGAGCCAGCCTGCTGTAGCTCATCAATAATGCCTCCATAAATCACAGCCACACAGAGATTAATTCGAAGTAATTTTGTGTATAGAATTTGCTCCAAAACTCATCTATCTCTAGATGTTTATTTACAATGCACTGAGTATCTAGGTTTTGCATTCTGGGAAAGTTCACAATTTTCAAAGCTTGAGGATGACTTCTGCAGTAATGTGACAATTGGTAGAAAAATCCAAGTGGAAGATAGCTCCAGCATCTTTGTGTTTTCATTTCAGCTCTCTAATCTTTCTTATGAATCTGGCTCCTTTATGAGGAGAAGTCAGAGGATTGACTTGCATGTGAAGGGGAGTAAATGGATAGGTGATCTTGGTGTGGTTTAAAGTCCATGCTGTGGACATGGAAGCCTTTGCTTCCTCCCTAAGGCAAATATGAGGGAGAGGAAAGCAAAGAATAAGCTTTGGCTCTGCCTACCAGCTTCAACATCTGAGCCAGCACTGAAGGATAAGAATTATTTATTAATACAGCTCAAGTCAGCAGCAACTTAGCACTTTTTTGCAAGAGGAGAGAAAACTAGAAAGAAATTGTGTTCCTCAAATGTTTGAGTCCCAGGGCTACTTCAGAGACGGTGCAGCTTACTTACGCTTGGTGCAGGCTCTGAATTCACACCCATTGCATCTCTCACTGTACCTTGCCAAGACACAAACAACACTGGTCTGCAACTGAGCTGGTTCTCAAGACTCACATGCAACAGGATAAACATTTATTTCAGAGAGGATCTTTGCCATGCTGACAAATACCTTCTCCTTCTTTCTTCCCGCTCCCCCCCCCATCTGTTCTTTTGTGTAAACAGAAGGAGTTCTTTGAACCACCCTGTACACACACCAGTGCGCTCAGCCAGGATGCGACAAGCCCTGTGAGCTCAAGCAAATGCATGTGCACCTCTAAAACTAAACCACTTCAACAGTGAGTCGGAGGAGGATTTTGTCAGGATGTCTCCAAAGGGCAGAGAAAGGAGACGATTTCACCAATCACGTGCTACAAGACAACGGGAGAAAAAGAAATCAGGCCACACTTTCTCCCGAGGGAGAGCTGTTAATTGAGCGCTGTAGGCTCCAATCCTAAATCCACATCTGCATCTGAGCAGCTACAACACTGAGGTGTAGCTTATTAAAAATCTGCCTGATGGTTAGAAACAAAAGGCAGGTCAGCAGTAATGAGAAACACAGCTTGTGAGGACTACAGGTCCCTCTGGGTGCAGCAGTATGGGAATGCCTGGCCACAGGAGCCCTACCTGGAGGCAGTGTGACTGAAGAGCTAGGAGGTTCACTGCCTTCTGAGGTGCTGCAGCATGCTCCTTCTTTCCCTACCCCAAATGGGGACAGCATCCACCCCCAAAGAAAGAGAACAGTAACCCAACTAACACATCCCCTCCAGGACTAATGGTAGAAATCTCTCTTGGGGAATTGTGAGAGGTGGGAGACGCATGAGCTGCAGGTACCCAGAGCTTACTCACTAACATAACCTTACGAGCACCTCTTCTGTTTCAAATTCAGAACAGTTCTGAAATAAAACTGCAGTTACTTGAGTGAAACTCAGCTTTGATAAAGTCAATGGAAAAATTACCTTTTACATCAGTAGAGCCATATGAGCCAAGGATATATTTTGAAAAGGTTGAATGAGTTTGTGCCTGGGCTTTAAGGATCTTTGTGTACTGAACCCTGCCAGTATAAATGATGACTACAAAGATCTGTTACATAACTTTTTCCAGGAGAGGCGAAAGCTTTCTCTGTGTCACTGTTTTTAATATACTGTGACTCTTGCTCGTGGTAAATTAGGTTATTTATCCCCTTTATTTATATGCACTGCTCTAACACTGTAACAAAAAGTGATAGATGCACCTATACCAGTCATCAAACTCAGTAACA
This sequence comes from Bucco capensis, assembly GCA_013396975.1. NCBI lineage: Eukaryota > Metazoa > Chordata > Aves > Piciformes > Bucconidae > Bucco > Bucco capensis. Next base: position 198,732 of record VWZO01012532.1, read on the forward strand.
AAGCAACAGTAACTCTGTGTAACTTCAACCTATTGTTATCAGTTTATATATATGAGTCAAATCCTTCAAGCTGTGAATGTGTGAAAGTAAATTCTTTACCCTTCTGGGCTTGCCAGAAATTACTTTGTCCTCTGATCCCAAAGCCTTCCCCAAGCCTCTCTGACATCATGGGGGCATGCTGATCTCACAAATCTTATCCCAGTTCACTTTCTGTGGAAGGTGCTCTTCATTACATTGCTGAAATTAAAGACAGAATTAGGCCAGTGGTCAGAAACACATGATGCAAACTTCCATTTTGGAGTTCAGAGTCTAAGCCAAAAGCAGAATGTCAAACGCAGAAGAAGCAAACCTTATTGGATTGCAGACTAAATCCACCTTCTGCCTTCTGCAGATAAATTTTACATTTAGATGCATTGGGACAACTCCCACTGCAGTCAACCAAAATTGTGCTCAACCAGCAGTATTTGTCACCAATCCAGCTGCCCATTCTGGAAGTCTTCTGCTGAAAGACAGAGGAGTCTCCAGGGGACAAAATCTCCTGATATTATGTTTAAACTATCTCAGATTCTCATGTAGAATATCTCAGTGCTACCAGCTTCCCTGTAATAATCACTTAATTTATGCTATTCATTTACATTCTATTCCAAATTGAAATTCTGTGTCACTGGTATATTAAAAATGAGCCCACTACAGAGGAGCACATTTTAAGACAGTAACAGATGGAAAAGTCTGTAGAGTTCCACAGATTTAGATTCCTACTTTAAAATTAGTTTAAAAACTGAGTAAGCAGTATCTGCCTTTCATTTCTGTTTCCTAAAACATGTGCTTATGGTTCATTGTATGAGCCAGTGCATCATATTATAGATGCAACAAGCCTGGGCAAAAATTATTGGGAAGATATCCATCTTTTAAATGCTAATTGTGTTTATAAATTTAGATTTTTGAATGAGTGCTATATAGGACTATTCCTCAAGGAGGAGTGTGTCCATAGAACCAGTCTGTGGACAGATCTACATCTCAGTCACTTCCAATACCTTTTTTGTTGCCTTTAGTACATGTATGTAAGAAAACCCATTTACTGATATCACACTGATAAGTGAGGATTTTGATACTTTGTAAGAAATTAGCTCTAGGTTTTAAATTTGTTTTCACAATGCCCTTGGCTAAAGGGGAAAAAAGTTATTTTTATTCATTAATTGCTTTGCAATTTCTCATTTAAATGCGATAACTAAGTGGATAAACTTCTGTGGGATTTACAATCATTATTTGCTTTTAGCATGCAGTGTTGTTTCAACAATCATTTTTTTTAATGGTTAACCTATTCTTGATCGTGTTTCCTCTTTCACATCCTTGCGATGTTACCTCTTAGCAAACTGCCTCTATTCCTTCAGTACTAATCATCTGGATGCTGACACTTGTTTCACAGCGCTGAAGGCACACCTTTTGCAGGGACGTTGGTCCCATCACCTTACAATCACGGGCACAAAGAAGCTACAGCCTCAGACGCACGCACATAGATGCTTAGCTGAACGCAGAGATTCAGCACAATAAATCTTATCTATCGTTGTACTGATTGGCCATAAGCAAAGACTGAGACTATTTGCAAAGTAAGGTATTTTAAGGTATTTTTAGCTCTCCAGCAAGCCGAGAAAGAACTGCAGAGATCGCCCAGCGAACACTTCTCTTTCTCCATGCCGCTGGACAGGCACTGATGGAACGACAAGGGGCGACCGGTGCCGTTAAGGTTGCGGCGGCGTGAGGAGAGACTTCACCGCCCTTCCTTCAACGTCTCTTTCGTCTCTCCTCTCCTTTGTGTTCGCTGTACCGCGCTGGATTTTCCAGCCGCTTTACGAGCGAGTTAATGTGTTTCTTCTCAGGAGACCTTTAAGCTTCAAAATATTTCCTTCATTAACGGAGCCTCATCTTGAAGAGCCAAAGCTGGCTGCGGCGCTTCCAGGCCGCGGGGGTGCAGGAGTCCCACCACCACCTAGGTTCTCGGGGGAGGGCTGAGGAAAGGAACATGCCTTCAACTTTTCGGACCTCCCTTTTGTCCGGCCGGCCCCGCTCAGGTCCCGGGGGTCACCGCCATCCCGGAGCCCCAAGGCGCTTTCCGCGCTCTCTAGGGCGGGGGGATGCAAGGCGAACGAGAAGGCTAGCGGCCCGCCCCTCGTCCGCTCACCTCCCACCCTGCTCTCCCGCTTTGAACTTCTGCAGCACAGACCCCCGAGGGCGCAGCGCGGCCTCCCCACACTAGGCTGGGGGAAGGCGCAGCGCGGCAGCCCCATCACCGTGGATCCACGCCCCGTCCCCCGCCAGTGCGGGGGAAGGTGTCCCCGCTACCGCCTGTGCCCTGCACACCGCCCCCACCATCCGAGAGCGGGGCGGACGCGGCGCTGCCCCCAGCCCTCAGCAGCATGCTGATCCCCTCCCGCCGCAGCTCCCGCCCGGGGACCGCCCCGCCCGCCGCTGCCCTTCCCGAACAATGAACCCCGCGGGACAGTGCGGCACGGCCCCGGGCGGGGGCAACCCCAACCCCGGACCCAGGCAGGAGACGGCCCACCTCGGCCCGGCATCCAGCGCAGCCTCCCCGTCCCACCGCCCGGCTCAGCCCGCGAGGTAACGGGGGCGATGAGTGGCACCCCTTCATCCCGGGAGGGGGTCGGGCTGTCGAGTGCGGGCAGTGGCTCCCAGGGCCGGCGGCGGGGGTAGAATGGGGGTGGNCACCCGCCGCCCGTGTCACCTCGCGGCGCTGGTGTCGCCGCGATCCAGCGGGACCCGGGGGTGCCGCCCGCGCCTCCTGGGCTTTGTGCGTGCGGCAGCGGCGGCAGCATGCGGGAGGAGAGGCACCTCGCGGGAAGCGGCGAGGCGGAGCGGCCGCAGCGTCCCGGGTGCTGCGCCCCCAGAGAGCCCTGAGCGGTATGTAGGGGTACCCCCAGAGACGGGAGCGGTATGTAGGGGCACCCCCTGGGGCAGAATGCACTTTCTGGAGGGGAGATGAGGGGTGATGAGAGGGAAGGTTCCTACTGTGCAGCGTGTGCTGGAAGGAAACTCCTCTAGGTGAAGCCGTGTGGGGGTTCTCAGGGGCATGGCTTAGTGGTTTCTTGGTTTCACAGTTTTCAGGCGGGGAGCATGCAGGGTGTGTTTTCAGTAGGGTTCGCCTGCTCGAGAGAGCTGGAATAGATGTGTTTAGAGAAGCAGTGCTTTCCAGGAATTTAAATGAGACGTTTTTGTTGGTGGTTGCTTTTCGAGGCTGGTTCTATTAGTTCTATATTTGCTTTTGCACATAGCGCTCATAAATAATCAGGCTGGTGGTATGAGCATGTAAAAATCGATGTTCTCAAAGAGGGGAAGAAAGGTCCCTGCGAGTTTACCTTCAATAGTATAGATCACATCTGCAGTCTGCTTATATATATCTTACCAGAGTATAAGATAATACTCAACAGCCATTTGTAGTTTATTCTGGCATGGTGATGTGTTTCAGTTGGTACTAGAAAGATTTTAACTGGGTTACTCGTTCAGGTACTTTAGTTGATAGCGGAGTAAGATTTAGTTATTTCATGTGGAGAGAAATGTTAAGGGATAGGCAGGAGGCAGCAGCAAACCTCAAGGTTAAGGTTTTTGCTTGGTTTTCAATGTGATTTTCTTTATTCAGTCTTTAAAACTTTCTGAACTTTAACCCATTGCAATGAAACTTCACAGACGTGGTGTCTGCATCCAGGTAATTATAATACATATATATATGTGTTTTGTTTTTTTCTTGGAAAACTAATGCAGAGGTAATTCAGCTGGTTTTGATTGTGTGGGGCTTTGGGATATGGGGAAAGAATCACTACATATTTTTCATTTAAAGATGAAGCTTTTGCAGGTTTGTTTTGGTTTTTTTTTAACTGGGGTTTTTATTGTTATTTTAAACGAAGTATAGGATAGAGGTATGTTTTCTTCATACACACTTTACAATTAAAATACTATTTGACTAGAAATCCTGTGGTGGCTGCCTACTGGTTTCATGTGTGTCTTGCTAAGATCAAAAGATGCACGATTGGGAAAAGAAGTGCTATTGGTTGCTGAGTGAGAAGCTATGCTCAGGATCTGGAGGTGGGGTCCTGCCTGTGTATTCAAAGCCAAGGATACTCGGCGCTGATTCTGTAGCTGACAACAAAGGGGCGTCTTGGCAGACACTTCTGCTCAAGCAGGCAGAGCTCCACTTGCCATTTGCTGTGAACGTGCTGGATTTGAGCTCTTGTAAGTGACGACTTTGAACTACTTGTAGGCAGAAGTCTTCTGTGATGGAGTTTAGGACCTGCACAACTCCTGATGTGGTAGTCAAGAAAACTCTTTCTTCTACAGTTCATCTGGGCAGAGGACAGGATTTCCCATCATTGTCCATGCTGCATATTTAGAGTTGGAGGATGTATGTAAAATGTTAGAGGTTTGTTGCAGAGTTGCAGACCTCTACATCTATGTTGTGGTGTTTTCTGCTGAGGGAAGGAAAACAAAGGCCAAACAATAGGGAAAGTGTTATAAGAACTTCATAAAGGAGCTTAAAGGGATGCTAGGATTGCGTATTTAAACATTGCAGCGGAAAGATATAATGGATAAAGTTGTATGTTCACCTTATCTCTGCCCAGCTTTGAAATATGCAAAAATGATTGTTATATGTTGTACATAAATAAAATCTGGAGATACCATTTCCTGTTTTAAAACTAAGAAAGCAAAATAGAAAATAATTGCAATTCTGCAGGATTTGATAATTTTTCTGTTTCAGGTTAGTGAAATGAGACAAAACAGTATCCTGTTGGTGGCATCCTAGTGGTTGCATTTTGAATTGATGCTGTGTGTGTTAGTTACTGCATATACTAGTGGAGCATGCTGTATTTTACGTAAGTTGTTGGAATGCTGCTTGTCCATAAAAAGCTGTGTACAAATCTCTATGCAGTAATTTTCAGATTGTGTTTTAGGAACTTCTCTGTATTTCAAAGTAATTGGCCAAGGGTCTATGGAGAAGTACTTGGGCATATGGCATTGGCTCATTTTCCATGTATTTAGGTGCTAATGGTTGTAAAAGATGCCAAATGTTTTAATATTGTCTTGGTAAGAAATTGCTGCAAATACAGTTAAAATTGCAGATGTATACAAAGGCTGTGTGATCAGGGTGAAGGCAAATCCAGGGGGTAGAGTCAGTGGGAAATGTGTTGATCTGCAATCTGTTGAGATGCTGTTGCCCCTACAAAAAAAAATCAAATGCCCCTGCAACACTGTCACTTTGGAACTAAGACATTTGATTCAAGGAATGAAAATCTGGCTTTGCTGCTACTTTTGTAGTGCAGAAATTATTTTTGTCAAGTAAGACTATTGACTTCCTCAAAGTAAGGGTTTACAACGCTTAAATAGCTCTCCCTGACACGAAGCAGTATCCTTTTGTGTGCTTGAGGTGTGATAGAGTGGCTAGTAACATTGGTACTGATGAATGAAAAAGACAGACATTCACAACATCAGATACTTTTCTTTTGATTATTTCCCTTGTTGTTAGTTATTACCAAGCATTGGACTGCCACGCTTGAATATAATTAATGTAGTAACTGGTTTATTAGACACCATCTGAACTTTTGTCTTGTTTAATTATAGAAGCTTAGTGCAGTGGTCTGTGTACAATATTCAAGCCCAATAATTGCTTTCAGACTTTTATCTGACCATGATTATTTTGGAGCAGCTGCATGCATGGCTTTTCCCTGAACTTTGCAGTTTTTAGGCTCTTACTTGCAGTCCTGCCACTATATTTCCGATTTGCATAACTAAAATCAGTTGTGTTGGGGTTTTGCTGGTAGTAATTCAGAGCAATTGTTTGCATGCTGTCATGTTTTGATCTTCCTTAAAACTCTGTCATTCATATTTAGGTATCCACTAAATCATGATACAAGTGAGAAAGTTGCAATTATTTTTTTTCCCCTCAAAGTTTGTAAATGGTCACTGAAGTAAAGAGTATTTCTTCCAGTGACATTGTGTGTCTTGAAAATGATTTTAAGAAGATAAAAGTAGTGGCATGGGATGAAAACTGCACCATAAAGAATTTATAATAAAGGGCTCAGATACAACAAACCCTTCTTCATGTACTTAATCATATATATTAGTTTCATAATAAATGCCATCTTCCTCTAGAAGGACTCCTGGTGTCATATTTAGAGTGCAAGATCATATGGAAAGCTACCATATTATGTCTGAGAATAACGTAAAAAGTCAGATATTTGTTATTTAGTCTATGAACATTTTATTTTATATCCAGTCTTTTCTATGATGCAGCCATAGAAAATTGATTTTTCTTTATAGAGAACACTTCCAAGGAAGGCAATTTTGTAAAAAAACCCTCAGTTTGTTTTTATTTGCCCTGAAAATATTAGGTAGACAAGAAACAGTGTTTCAGTATTCGGCCTGGAGGGCAAAGTACGCCAAAATCACTGTGTTTCTTCTATGCATTTTTCAGAGATTGGCCTTTCCAGAAGGATAAATGGTTTAAGGGTTAAATATCAGGGAGCTGTTGTCAGTGTTCTTGATGAGGGTCCTTGATCTTGGGAACTTGCTCCTGAGAGGTGCTCTGACAGAGCCTATTGGTCTACAAACCCTTCAAAGCCCTCTTTGACACAGGTTACTTAAGAGAGGCTGAATCTTCCATGCTGCTGAAGGTTCAGTGGGGCTCTGGGATGTAGTGGCCTGAATTGCTGTTACATTTCACTGGAGATGCAGCTGTACAGCTGGTTGTGTGTGTTATTGCATTGTGCTTTCTGGAAGGTTGCACTTCAGAAATCTAAGTGTGAATGAAAAGTAAATGTTTTCCATTGCATAGCTCTGTGACTGTCAGCAGGATTCACTGCAAGTTTTGTACATTTCACTGTTTACTTTTTTAAATTGTATAAATAATATTTGAGATTTGGGTATTTTGTAGCTGGGGTTATGAGATCATATGACCCAAACAGGTGCTAACCGTGGAAAGTTTCTTCTTCCTTTGTGATACTTATCTCTCTAGGTGGAAGACATATGGTCCACCAGATGCAGAGGCCTTAGTGAGATGGGGGATTTATTCTGCAAATTTGTGAATTCATTATATCATTGATGGAGCCAAAGGTCCAGAGGGTGTAAAATTTGATGAAAGACCTTCATAAAGTCTGCAGTTTCAAGTAGCTCTGCTATGCTGATTTTTGTTTAACTTTGGTAGCATCATTGCCTTTCAATCCATCACTGGAAGGACTACTTTTGATCTAGTCACTGTCACGTCTGTCCCTCAGAAAAGGCTCTGATCCTGTCTCTAGGGAATACCAAGTCATAGAATCATTAGGATTGGAAAAGACCTCTGAGATCATTGAGTCCAACTGTCCACCTGACACTACCATGCTCACCACTAAACCATGTCCCCAAGCACCATCTGTACGCTGTTTTGGACTGAACAGGTCAATCTTATGACAACAGAATGGTGCTCCCCATGACACACACATATCCAGCCACGTGTTCAGGAAGAACACTGGGAGCAGCATCATTTCTTCTGCCCATGGTGTTCTGTTTGAGGGACAGGTCAGTACCTCCTGTGTATAAAAACACAGTGATGTGTTCCACATGTATTGGACTGCAACAAACTGCCCTCAGTTTTTGCATAACTGAGTAGTGCAGGATTTTACATTCTTTCATGAGGCTGATTGCTAGATAAGATGCTAATTCAAAGCCCTGTTTCAACATAATGCATTATAAATCTGCAAAATATTTTAGGTATTTCATAATTCTCAATGCAGAGCAGGAGATGCTTTGCTCTGGACTGGCAACAGGACATTGAGCTGTTCACCCTTATGCTGTGGCAGGGAACAAGTGAAAGCTGTTACTATCTGATGGTTGTTTAGTCACCAGTGAAATGTTTCTAATAGATTTTCACATCTCAGGAGCATCCACTGCAGTTAGATGAGTAGAGCCAGCCTCCTTGTTGAAAGACTTGTTAGAGTGGGTAAAAATCCCATTGTGCCTCATTTTAGCCTCAAACCAATCCCACCAGTGAAGTATCTCCAAACACTGCACAGGCACCTGTGATTGCTAGTCATGCTCTGTCCACTGGTGAGAAAGAACACATTTTATTGCTGGAGATGGAAAGCCTTGCTTAAGCCTTACCTTTCCTAGAAAGGCTTAATCTGTAAATGCAGAAAAAAGTAGAACCTACAGCAGCATCCATGAGGTCCTGGCTCCTTGTGAGAAAGTTGTTTGCAAAATGTTCAAAGGCTTCAGAAGTTTCAGTATTTGATGCTGGGGAAGCATTATGGAGGGCACCCTGTATCTCCCCATGAAGATAATCATGTCCAGACTTGATAGTCGTTCCTACAAATTGGCTGAGAAGTCAGTGATTAATTTTAACTAGTGAGTTTTCATTGAATGCAGGCTCATGCATACCAATTAGAACAGTAAGCCTGTGATAAAATTAGGAAATGTTTCTTTATGCTTCAGATCTGATGGTGACATTATTTTTTCCAGTGTCTTAAAACATCTATGTTTGGTTAGGAGTGTCATTGGAAAGGGGTGGTGGTGATGGGGGAACAGAAGTGCTCTTTCTCCCCCCAAATACCAGTGAAAAGTTCAAAGCGGTTGCAAAAATCTTTTCTAGCAGTTAAAGAGTGTTTAATGTATTGTATTATGCAGTCTGGAAGGCCTCTAGTGCCCTCAGTGAACTGTAGGCCTGATACCTAAGTGCCATAAAATCCGTGAAAGCTCCTGTACTGCCTCTTAAGTGGGCTTTGGATCTAGTCCCCTGCAAGTCCTAGTTTTTCTTTCAGCTGCAGGCTCCTTTCAAGAGGAGACAATAAACTTGGGTGGTAGGAAGCAAAGCTCCTAGCAAACATACATGGGTTGGGTCATATTTTGATGTATTGAAGAAGCTGGTTTTAAAACAAAGCCTGCTTGGGCTAAATACATCATGAGGCGTTAGAAGCATTAAGAATAGGAGGAGTACAAGAATATTTTTTAAAAAGCAGTGTACACTAATCTTTTTCCTAAAGATTATGGTGCTAGCATAGAAATTGCATTATAGCTGCACAGGCAAGAAGCCTTATTTCTTAAGAACACAAATGTGGTTTATAGGAAAATGAAGCCATGACATGTTTTTAGACATTTAATGTGGATATAGTATTGCAGATGGATGCAAGGCCATGGTGTAACTACCTTAGTTCCACATGCAAACCTTTTATTAGCAGAGCTGAAGGGCACAGAATACCAAGGGTGGGTTTACAATGATGAGTTTGGAGGAGCGTAGCAGTATCGTGTTGACATTTTCTTTATAATATGCCACCTTTTTTTTAGAAGCTTATCATTCACCCATAAAAAACATGTTCTGATTTAAAGCACACTTAAAAGGTCTACTTAGTGTAAAAAGTTTTACTAAGTATAAAAATGATTGCTTTGACAAAATGGAGAATAATGTGGCATTAACAAAGTGAACTCACTTCTTTGGGGCTTTTTTGGCATGTTTTTGGTTTGGTTTTTTTGTTTGTTTGTTTTGTTTAACATGCATAACTCACAGTATTCTCAGATGTAAAAGACATTTAGAGAACTGGAAGTCCCTTAAAAGATTCTTTCATTATCCTGACAAACCCTGAGAAGTAGTTTCTGTGCCTGCATAGTGATTATGTTTCTGAAACAGTTCTTAGGGGTTTTATTATGTGCTGAAACATATGTTTATAAAAAAAGACTATAACCTGGTGGGAAAAGTGTCTTATAATAATAAACCTGTCGATGGGCCATATGCTGCCATCAGTACATTTGAAAAAAAAAAATAAACTCTTCTACAAGTGTTAAGTAAGTTTACAGCCTGAGTGTTAAGTTAGGGTCAGACTGTGACTGGCCCTCTGTGGATTTGAGGGAGAAAGATGCATGCAGATCTTGCTTTTCCTTAGCTGAGATGGCAGCTGGCAAGATGGAGCAGGATAGCATCCCTTCCCAAAGGGCAGTGGAGGCAAGAGCTCTGTGGGAGACCACGAGAAGTCCTCCTTCTCCTGCAGCTTTCCTTGGCACTCTGTTCTGCTGACCCGGCACAGGACTGTGGAGGCTGTAAAACTTGACTGAGCTTTGCTTGGTCTCTCCTGAGAAAAGCAAACCTCTGAGATAGATTATATGCATTTAAAAGGTGTCAGAACAGATATATGAAGCTGGTAAAAGTAAAAGAGCTCTGATAAATATGCAATTGGATAAGAAATGTGGAAAAAAACTCCAGTTCTTACTATCTGCTAGGTAGATAATTCATATTTCATGGGATTTTTGTGCTTGTATCACCATTTTTGTTTTTTAAATGTAGATGACTTGGTTGTTGCAGTCTTTTGTTTCTGAAGAGCAAAAGTAAGATGCAATAGGTCAAAGGATGTGTCATTCTTAAAAAGCACTTCTGTGTGGGTTCAGTGTTTGGTAAATGTAGACACTTTCAAGCCTATTCTACTTCAGATGCACTCACATAGCTCCTGTGAATGGGAGTCATGCATGTGTGTAGCTCAAAAAGAATAGATCTCTTTGTAACTGAGGCACTTTTCTATGTAGAAACATACTTCACCAAGAAGTGTTTTTAATATCCTAGTGTTTTCCGCTACTGGCCAGCTGTGCATTGCTTGTTTTCCTGGCAGCTCGGCAGGCGATAGTCATTGTCAAAGGAAATATCAAAGATGAAGGAGAATTGTTTAAAGTAGTTGACCATACTGGAGGCTGTGTCAAGAGATGCATGAGGTTGCCATAGTATCCATTATCAAAATCAAGACTGTGAACAGAGCAGTCCCCACCAGGAGTAAATTCTTTACCCAGAGTGCATCAAAACTTTTAGTTTGCTCAGGGGAAATTTGCTTCTTGAGGGCTGGGACTTTCTCCTTGGGCTTTCGTGTCCGTAAGTCTAACGAGATATCCTGTGTCCATGTGTATGAGGCTCACAGTCTAGCAGAGGCCCTTGGAGACCACAGGAGCAAAGCATGGAGAGAGAATAAGCTGCAGTAGAATCACCCAGATCCCAGCATGGAATTTGCAATCACCGTGGAAATGGAAAACAGATTGGATCAGTAGTCCATGGAGGAGGGGATACTTGGGAGTTATGTGGATGTTCCCCAGGAAAATTTTTGGACACATCAGAGAGTGAGGTTAAGAATGGATTAAAGGAGGAGGAGGAGAAGGAGGAGGAGGAAGACAACAATAAGTCTGGGGAGGAAACCATCTGTGCCTGGTGTGTGCTCACCTTTCCAGGAGAGGCACTTTGGGACTGGCAAGGCTTGGAAGCACCCTGGAACCGTTTCTCTTCAACCTGATGAAATGTAGATCCTCCACGCAGACTGTAAAGTCCAGCCAAGTTCTGACACCCAATTGGGCATGAGGGAAGGGTCCTGGGCTTCAGTGCTGCCTCCTGAGCACAGCTGATGAGGTGATTAAGGAACCTGCTGTGGGCCAGGCTGGCTTGCCTAAGGTATATGCAGGCCAACATGTGGTGTTAACAACTGCAGCGCTCAGAATTTGCACAAATCCATATTTAGTAATAAAATAGCCTGCAACTAGTCAAAGGCACCAGTAGTAGCCAAGCAAATTTGGAATGTCTCAGCCAACTGTTTTTAAGTTATGACTAGCCAAAAAAAATTAGGAAACAGTCCAAGAAATGGAGAACACCTCACTTTTCTGGAACTCTCATATCACCAAGATGCCTTGGCCAATCTACCTCAAACTTTCCAGAGAAGCTTTCCTTGGCACTAGACCATGGCTGTGAAATTTCGTGTGACAGGGTTTTACTTCGCTGAAGTTATGAAGGTTAAAACTGGAGTTTGTTCTAGAAAGCTAGAAATATTTCTGCATAGTTGATACTCATTCCATCATAATTGTTCACTGCTATTTCTTGTTCAGGCTTATTGTTTGGGTCTTGTTTTAAGATTTTAGCTGTTCATTTTAGATAGGTTTTTTGTGTTTGTTTTTTTAAAGGATAAATTCAGAGCAGTATAGCTTGGAACCAAATTGTGCATGGCTGGTAAGGCAGAAGCATTACCCCTATATCCACTGGAGAAGGAGTCATACTCCCACCTGAGTGTCACTGGAGAGGTTTTTGGAATGTCTGGTTTGAGAGCTCACTTAATACAGCTTTTCTCTCTCTGCTTGGTAGAAGAGAGTGTCTCTGTTGTCCTAGTTACACTTTCAACTACAGGTGAAAAGTGTTTCTGGTTGATGGCCATTTTGTCATTTAGGGTTTCACTAATAGCAGCTCCTGCTGTGGAAAGCCATGACGGTGGCAATAGCCAAAGATTGGGATCGGTATTCTTCATGTGTGCTCTTGAACTCCTCTTCATTGTGTCTAAAGATCTGTAGCCTGAAATGTCTAGTTGCCAAAATTGTAAAATTAGAAAATACAGATAAAATGTTTGTGAGCCTGGAAGTGCTTTTGATTTTTCAAGTTAGGTGCACCTTAACTGTGACTTATTTCTGTATAGGAGTGAGATCTGGTTGTGCACCAGCCCTTCCCTCTGCTCTTGAGTGCTGTTTCCTGGAATATGTGAAGACCAAAGCATGCCATCACAGACTCTTGCTGTTAGGTGGAGCCAAATGAGCAGAAGTCTCTAAATACAGTGTATTTAAACACACAGAATTATTTTAATATAGGCAGAGAGAGCAGGTCTGGAACAGATGTCGGGCTAGAATGAGCTCCCACCTTGAGGCAGGGACTGAGAGTGTTTGAAGTTGATTCTTGGCTGTTTTTTCCTTTCTGGGGCTCAAGTTTAAAAGGCACTAGGAGAGACTCGGCAGAAGTCAGGCAGTGCTGCTCCTGGAAGAGACAAGGTGCTGTTCATCACTGTTTGGTAGGACTCTCTTTCAGGCAGAATCACCCAACACTTGCTGATCTCTGCAGCTCAGGAGGCCAGGAGGTGCTCCATATCTGTGCAAGGCACGAGTTTTGTCCTGTTTGCCACCTATACTGGTGCTAGCATCTGTAGCAGAAGGAGGTTCTTGCCTAACACAGCCTGCATCAAACATACCATTGTCTCTCAAGGTGTAGTAGATTATCAAGGGTCAGTTTCTGAAAAAGGGTGTCTGCATAAAACTACCTATCAGAAGGTTTTCTCTTTGCTCAGGTGTTTTATTATTAAGAGCGCTAAAAGGACTAACAGAGCCAGCTGAAAATCAATCTGACACTCTATAGAGAGCCAATGAGAAGAGTGTGGGGTGGATGTAATGGGATCATAGCTACTTAAACCAGTGATCAGATGTACTGCTACAGTCTGCAAAAGCTGCAAGCAGTAGAGAAAACCTGCTGAAAACTCCTGGACCACAGAATTACAGTAATTAGGCATTGTAGTCACTGGAATGTACATTGCTCTTGGAGGGTCAGCATGAGACAGATAAGGGCACCGCTAGAGCACAGTGTATATGTTGAACTTTGCTTTTGTCCTGTGTGACACAGGTTTCATTGTTTTTTTTTAAAACAATAACTAACTGCAGGTGAAAGTGCCCTGAGGATTCTTTGGGTGGTGATAGCACCAAAACCACAGCCATCAAAGAGGAAATGCAAAGCAAAATATATAGATATAAGAGTGCATCTTTTGATTCCCAATCTAGCTCGAGCATCACTGCACAGCACTCTAGTGCTCTGAGACTCCTGGAGACTCCTGGAATGATTTCTTCAGTCAAGAAGGAGGAGATCACCTCAATAAATTTTTGTCTTTCTGGCATTTTAAGAAATAGTGTTCTTTAGACTGCAGAGCTGCAAGCATTTCAGTTACTACTGGTGCTACTCCATCCTGTGCTTGCGTGTAGAAGCTTCTGAGGAGTCTCATAAACTCGTTGCACAGCTGAGAGGAAGGGATAGAAAGCTACATAGACTGTAATACTGCAATATTATAGTATTGTCTACTGCTGCAATAACCCCTCCTGTGTTTGGAAGGTCTCAGGCGTACCAGTACCATGTCTAATCAGTCAAGCAGGCAATAGTAATTCATAGCCCTGACTGCTGAGAAATTCAGAATGGCTAAGATAGCTATTTAATCCAGCTCAGGAAAGTGAAGGCCTCTTTCAACAGCAGGTTACTTTTTGATAGTACCACTTTAACCCTCTTTCTGAATTTGCTCACTTATTTTCTAAAGAAGAGTTAAAAGGTATGACACTTTAAAATAATTGCAGTACTCCCCATTGAATCTTTTATAGTATTTCCTTACTTACTCACTTGTAACAATTTAAATTGAGGCAGGTACATTAAAAACCAGACTGGTACAGCTGTGCAAAGGCAGTGAAGGTGTTAGAAGGGCACTACTGGAGTTTCACAACTCAAAACTGTATTACAAATGCAGAATGCACCCAGTAGGTATATGTGATAGAGCATGAAGTCTTCTTTTACCTTATCACTGGATTAAAGTCAGTCTCTTTAAATGCAATTTCACCACCCCAATTGTTTGGAATCAGCTATAAAGGAGAAGTGTGGTCAGTAACAGCAGAGCAACAAGCTCACTTCCCCACTGTCCAAGTTTCTTGGAAAGTAATATTTGATATCACATCGGTTCCGCTGTGGTTTTGGGATATAAACTGAAATTGACTTTTTCATTTGAATTCACTAAACAAAAGAGTTATATTTTTGTTCTTTGAAATGCAATACCTTTTTAACCAGTAGATCCCCCTTATTTTCCATCCAGCTGAAGTGAGGTTACAAAAGAAGAAAGCTGGAAGAAGAAAATTAGAACTACTTAGAAAAATGTCAAGTGACTTGGAAACAGGCATGCTGAATAAAAGTGTTATCAAGATAAAAACAGGTTGGGTCAAGACTTGCAGTAGTGGTGACTTGTTCATAGGTCTCAGAGGTGGTTCAGAATAGGGATGCTACTTCTCAGATCTTGGAAATCAGGAGGTGGTTATAGTGACATGGTGATGCTGAAGGAAACACAGGACTGTAATCTGGAGCCATCAGTTGCTGGCTGAAATGCTGGAGAAATAGAAGCTGTAGAGAGTACATAAAGTATGTATTATATTAAGAATGTTAGATTTTCCAAGAAGGACACTGCTTTTAGAAAGCAAATGTCATGTACTAAAAGTCTGGGTTTTTTTCCCCCGATTCTCTAATGCCCAGGCTGAGTGAAATTGATTTTGAACTGAAGACACCAATGTGCCTGTTTCTTAAAGCAGTGTGCTTTGCAGGAAAGTGATACATTAAAATCCACATAAACTTGGATTCTCCAACTGCTGGAAAGGAAACTGTACAGATTGCCCACTGATGGAAAGGTGAGCTCCTCTGCAGTGTGCCTTTGGGCATGTTCTTTTTAAGTGGCCTGAAAATATGTGACTATTCCTCATGTGTTTGTCTGTACTTAGTTTCTTTGTGGAAACAATGACATTTACAGTGTCTGCAGTCCTGAATACTGCTTTTCCTGTAGCTTTTAATGATTATCTCCATTTAGTAAAAAAACCAACCCAAAACCAACTAAACAGAGACCTTGGCATGGCGATGACATGGAAGGTTTAGCAGACACAAATTGCTACCTGGATATGGTGATAAAGTTAGAAGATACTTCAAAGAAATCAGATTTTCCATTTGCTTCATCTGAGCCGTACAGATTATTTGCCTTTAATTTGTCTTCCCTCATGGTGTAAATCTATGTAAGTGTGCTCATTCTTTCATCAGAAATGATTCAGACCTGAGGGACACTTGTAATTTGTAAGTAATTAGTAAATAAGTCAGATAAATACTATCCACTGAGAATTGTGAAAGGCATATTGGATAGGGTTCTTAAAGAGCTGTATCAAATTTGAACAATTAAAGCTTAAAAAAATTATCAGTAGTTAGTATGATAAGTCCATTTCATCATAAATTATTTCACTGTTAATAATTTCTGCCTCTTTCAGAGCAATCTGAAGAGATTAAACGATCTCAAAAAGTAGTTAAAATAGAAGAAAGAAAAATCTGTAAAAGTACAGCATTTTTACTCTAAAATGTGGCAGTATCCAGCTACCTGATTTGCAGTGTGAGCTTGGGGGGTACACTGACTGTCAGTGCTTGTGCACAAATGCAGTCATGAGGAGCTGCTATGTCCAGAGCTGGACCTCAGGTCTGTGGGTGTGGATGCTCCCTCCTCCCCAGCTGTCTTTAAATAGTATTTCTTTTGGTTCTTCTGGGGTGCAAAGTATTGTCTTACCTGCTTATTTAAGAAAAGGTCAAAGGTGCTCATTTTCTTATGTGAAGCTAAAAAACCCTCAGCTTGAAGGCTGTCTCTAGTGGTGACAGTTTTGCTAGAAATCCCAAGAGAGAATGAGGGAGCTAATCAGGATTGGGTGTTGATAAGGAGTCAATCCATGTTAAAAAAAGGTTTATTTTTTCGGAACAGTCTCTTTTTATGTTGGCAGAGAAAATCTTCTTCTGATTGATTCAGGGCATTGAATTGACTTCACTTGATTACTCTGCCTTAAACACTCAAAAGCTGCAAACATGGATTGGGGCTGTATTATTTTGCCCCTAGGCAAGGGGCAAAACCACATAAAAGTTCATCTCTATCCTCACAAACTTTTTTCCTGATTCTCCAGATGGTTAACTTGAGTATTGCCAGTAGCCTTCCTAAATGGCAGATGGTGCCATGGTGAGGGAAAACTCACACTTTCTGGGAAGACCACAGACCTGAAGAGAAGCCAGCACTGTCTTGGAAGGGAGAACAATCAGGCGGGTTTGCTAGGGGAGCATGAGCAGACCCCAGCTACTCCTTGCCACAGCCAGGAGGGGGTCTGTAACCCATGGGTGCTGAGCTGTCAGCATTCAGCAAGGGAGAAGAGAGAAAAAGGGAGAAGGAGAATTTCAGATGTCTAACATCTTGCTGAGAGGATGGTGATGCCCTGTGCCAGGCAAGTGGATGTGCTCCATCTGCAACTTCTAAGCAGAACATGCAAAAGATAGGCAGGGTGTTTGCATGTCTTGGCTACTTAAAGGTAGTCTTAGAAGGAGGGATTTTAGATGAAATCAGTGATATTTCAAAGGCCTGCCTGTTGGCTGAAAACTAAAAAGAAAAAAAAAGGTGTAACCAGTATTTGGAATGCTAACAAACATCTTAATGAAACATTTGAGAATCTTGCATTTTGAGGAATTGAAGGTCATAAGGTTATACATTACCTGTATACTGCTTAGCTTCAGGCTTCAAAGTCAGCATTTAAATGGAGATTTTCCTCTAGAGGTAAAGACATGTCAATAACCTCTGCCAAATATGATATAAGAAGAACTTTTTTTCCCTGCTACCTTTTACCTTGTAAAGTCATTTGTACTTGTAGGGGGTGAATGGCAAGTTCTTGGGAGAGACAACTTCTTGTGCACTGCATGTGGGCACTGATGGCTGCAGAAAGGGAAAGCTATGAAGAATGCAACTAACAACCTTGATTTAATTGTCAGTACTCCTCATATTGGTGTCATGATGGTAGTTGCTAGAGATCCTGTTTCTCTGCAAAATTTCCAGACAGGTAGGATTCAGGTTCCAGTGTCAGGTTACAAACAGCTGTATCTCCCACAGAAGAGATTTCTTCTGTTGATCTAGTCATAGTTTAAACTAATATTGCCCTGAGCTATACATAACGGTGCCAGAATGGAGGAAAGGAAAAAAAAAAGGGAAAAGAAATACTAATACCACTTTATTTTGCTTTATGAAGCCAAACAAAACATCCCAGATAGTGTAGGTTGGCTTATCATCAGCATAGTCATGTTAAGTATTAAAATATACAAAAGAGAGGGAAAAAACTGTTCCAGTCCAGAAAACTTCAATTTGGGATTGTAATGTAACAAGGGCTAAACTGAATTCATCCTTTAGTTTGGCAGACCTTCTTCAGGGTGAAAGTTTTCATTCAAGCTTTTAGCCTAGAGCAAATAAGCCTATAGAAGGCATGCTGTTTGTATGTATATATATGAGTTATAGAAATGAGACATTAGCAATGATCATTTTCTAAATAGTCTCTTACAGTTATGTTGCTAACATAAATAGGAGTTGGCACTGAGACAGAGCTGAGAAAGAGGGAATAATTTGTTTACCATTGTTCTTTTTCGGAGTTTTAAAACAAGGGCTTGCTTGCTTTCTGGAACAAATGTAAAAAGACGACCTAGAGTCTAATAAAATTAGTAATAGAAAGCAAAGCAAAACACAGTGCCTATAGGACTTGCTTTACTGGAACATACAATAGAAACATACTCTGCTATATTGAGATCAGTATATCTCAGAAATATTGTTGCTTTAGAGTGAAAAATCAAAATTCTCCAGCCATTTCTGCCTGGAAGAGTTTGTGAGTTTGGTTGTGTTTTTTGTGATAGGTTTGAAACAGACCTTTTGTAACTGCTCTCTGTTCATGTGCATGGTCGTATAAATGTTTCCTTCTTTCAGGAAGCAATTCAGATTGCCCTTTTTTAGTGCAATTACTGCTGTGTTAGGTTCAAGTAATATCACATCTAAAAACATTTATGGAGCAAAGAAAAGAAGCCTTTTATTCTAACCTTACCAAGAGCAAAAATAAAATGAGCTGTTGTGCTGGAAGCATAGAACTGCATGAAGATTTGTAATGTCCTATTTCTTGTGGTTTAGTCTTGTGTGCAGCCTGAGATTTGTGTGATTTAATGAGACTGTGATTCGTTTATCCTGTCAAGCTTTAAATAAAAAACCCTTAAAGCACTTCCTTCCTTTTTTGAATTATGTGTTTTTCCAAGTATGGTATCAAAAGCTGTCCCTTAAAAAGAGGAAGGGGAACCAAATATAGTTATGCATGTTGGCTGCATTTTATTTTATTTTCTTACATTTTATTAGACACTGAGTAGAATATCCATTTGTCTGTGCCTCTGTCTTGTTTCAGGGCATTAAGAGATTCCTGCCATGATGTTCAGTTACACATGATATCAGAACATAGGCATGGGCTGCACCTGAGCTGTGCAGCAGGGGGAAAAGGATGGAAACCTTATTCTGTGGACAAGGAAGGATCAGTCCCACAGAAAGCCAGGCTTTGCTAAAGATGGGCAGTTACTCCTGCTAATGTTATGGGTCCTCAGGCACCAGCTGTGCCTGTAGTTTGGAGTATCTCTGAAGGGAATGTGAGGTGACATTCATAGGGTGGAAGAGGGGAAAATATGGGCAGCTATTTTGGGTGCTAATGTATTGCAAAGCTCAGTTCGAGGGTGCCCTGGTGCATAGGGTGGGAAGGGAGCAAAGGGGAGCAAGGGCTGTGCTCCATCTATGAGGAGTGTCCTGTGGTTCCCTTTCCTATGCACATGGATGGTGGGAAGCAGCACACTGACCTGGGAAGGACTTTCTAGAAAAAGGGGGAGAAGACACAGCATGGGTCCTGCTCCTCACCCAGCGTGCCTGTCTCTTTTAGGATCCTGGTGGCCTCTTTCCCATTGCTTGCTTGCGAGAAACAGAGTAGTATACTCTGGGCTAGAGCCTGCCCTCAGCAGTAGCAGGGCTTACCCAGTGTTGTTTTGGTGGGAGGAAGATTTTGCTTCCAGTTCTCATCCCCTCAATGCTGAGGTGACCCTTCCTCTGGCAGATGTTGTTTTGCTCTTTGAGGATTGTGATTAATGGCACGGAGCCCGGTTGGAGGTCTGTAATGAGTGGTGTTCCCCAAGGGTCAGTACTGGGGCCAGTCCTCTTCTGTATATTCATCCATGACCTGGATGAAGGTATGTGAAAGTAGTGTACCCTCAGCAAGTTTCTGATGACACAAAACTGGGAGGAGTGGCTGATGCACCAGAAGGCTGTGCTGCCATCCAGCATGACCTAGACAGGCTGGAGAGTTGGGCAGAGAAAAACCTTATGAAATTCAACAAGGGCAAGTGTAGGGTAATGCACCTGGGGAGGAATAATCCCATGTACCAGTACAGGTTAGGAGTGATCTGCTGGAAAGCAACTCTGTGGAAAAAAAATTAGGTGTCCTGGTGAACAACAGGATGACCATGAGCCAGCAATGTGCCCTTGTGGCCCAGGCCAGTGGCATCCTGGGGTGCATCAAGGAGAATGTGGCCAGCAGGTCAAGGGAGGTTCTCCAGAGGTCCCTTCCAACCCCTAACATTCTGTGATTCTGTGACTGCTGTGGGCATAGTTCCTTTTCAGCTCCTTGCTGCTCAGCCCTGACTTTCCTGTCCTCTGTGCTGCTCTGCAGCCAGGCTTACTTCCTGCCAGTCCAGTGTCCTTTCTTTTTCCTCCCTCTGTCAGCATAGTCTCTTCCACCTTATTGACCTCACCTCAGACATTAATAAGGCAATGTATGAATTGAGGATGCACAGGTAAGTGGCGGTCATTGTTTTGATCACCTGGTTTCCACGCCTGGCCTTTATCTCCAGCCAACTTGCCTTTTCAGGCTGTATGCCTCCTGCAAATGCAGTTTTTGGCTTCCTAGGACCCTAATGCTTATCAGGTCCCCTGGGAACAACTACAATTCCTCTATAACCTGCAGTTTATGAGGGGCAACAGAGATGCACGAAGTTAGCCAGAAAAAGCATGAGCTGCTGTGTGGCTGGAAGAGACCTCTGAGATCATCAAGTCCAACCATGAACCTGTCACCACCATGCCACTAAACCATATCCCTAAGTACCACATCGACACTTCTTTAAAACATCTCCAGGGATGGTGACTCCACCACTGCCCTGGGCAGCCTGTGCCAGTGCTTAGCAACTCTTTCTGTGAAGAAATTTTTCCTGATATCTAATCTAAACCTCTCCTGGTATAACTTGAAGCCATTTCTTCTTGTCCTATCACTGGTAACCTGAGAGAATGGACTGACTCCCATCTTACTACAGCCTCCTTTCAGGTGGTTGTAGAGAGATGTCTCCCCTGAGCCTCCTCTTCCTCAGACTAAACAACCCCAGTTCCCTCATCCACTCCTCATAAGACTTATTCTCCAGACCCCTCATCAGCCTTGTTGCCCTTCTCTGGACATGCTCCAATGCTTCAATGTTTTTCTTGTAGTGAGAGGTCCAGATACATGAGGCTTTGCCTGTGGAAAGGAACTGCTGAGGTTTAAGAGTGTAGCCAGCTAGCATACTAAATTTCAGTTAGGTTAAGTGACTTGCACTGTCTTTGGTGTGTATTTGCAGTGGTTTTATACTGACGTATATAAGAAGGTTTGTTTTCTTGGTTTTTTTCATTAGATAAAGAGGGAGTGCTGAGGCAGCTGAAATAAGGCTGAAAACTGTCCAAAACAGCCAGCTAGTAGTTCTGCAAGGGCAGAAAAATACCCTAGCTGCTTCTCTACTGTCTGTGTGTGAGGACATGCTAGAGACTATGGCCAAAGTGGTGGTTTCTGCACCTGTGTTCAATGGTGGAACCAAGCACTGCTGACATTTGCTGCAACTCAAAACAGCTTTGAACTTTTGCATCTCACTGTGAGCAGGGCCAGGGCACAGCCAATGTATGGCAAGAGGAAATGGCAAAACAAAGTGGTCAGAAGTAGATAAGGCTGAGTGCAGGTAGTGCGTGGCTGTGTGAGGGGCTCCTTAATAGGCTGTAGATGTTGATTTATGTTGTGAAAACAGCTTATTTTCAGCACAACCTTTTTGAGACTTAGGAGTTTTGATTGAAGAGCCTGGAAGTGATGTACACTGAAGTTGTTCTAAATTTCACGTGCAGTGATATGTAGTACATTTCAGTGGAAACCCTCAGTTACGATTAGAAGAGTGTGGTCAGCTCATAACCAGTCTGTTAAAGACAAAAGATGCTGCACTGCTTCCCCTGACCTGAAATCTGGGAGGAAGTTCTGGCTGGAGTGTCAAATCTTGGTGTGTATCAGAGTAAGAGCCACTGTCGTGGCTCATGAGAAAAGATGCAAGTTGGCTAGATGGAAGTTGACCCAAGAGATGCAGTCAGTCACTGTGAAGCCAAGGTTTTCCCTGGCCCTTGATACTGTGATAAACATTTCCATTGGCACTGGGAAAGTCTGCATGGGAAGGCTAAGAGCTGGTATGACTATTTTTACTTCCCTGCTGTCAGCCCACACTCAAGTAACCTGTATGTGGTCTCTGGGCTGTGGAGGTGGCACTGTG
The DNA here is from genome assembly GCA_013396975.1 of Bucco capensis. NCBI lineage: Eukaryota > Metazoa > Chordata > Aves > Piciformes > Bucconidae > Bucco > Bucco capensis. Next base: position 220,729 of record VWZO01012532.1, read on the forward strand.
GGCTGTAGGAAAGTGATAGCTGGTTTCAGTGCCAGGCAGCTTGAACTTGATGATGGAGTGTGGAGAGTAGGTATCAGATGCATAGAAGATAGCTTTGACCTCCCACTGAAACACTGAAAGATATGCATCTAAGCCCCCATGCTCCTGCAGAATAATCTAGGACATGTTCCTTGGCAGAAGCCCCACTGAGCATTTCTCCAGCTGCTGGGCTGCCAGGTCGAGTGAGTTTTACTGCAAGTCTCACTATATTTGGTAATTTTCTTACAGCCTGAGCTTCTGGAAATAGTCATTAGTAAAAATAATAACAACTGGGTCGTTAGTAAAAATAATAATAAAGAAAGAAGTGACTCCATCCTCACCTCCTTTAACTTGAAATCCTAGGTTTTGTCAGAGAACCTGAGAACAGGCATGCTCTCTGCCTGCATCCCCAGAAGCGAACAGGGACTGGAGACTCCACTTTCCAAATGCCCTGCCTTGGGGCACTTGGCTCACATTCAACCTGTGATTCAGGTTAGTAATACTATGCTTTGCAGAGCTCCCAAGAAGACTTGCCTTAAGAAGATAGCTAAACATAGGTTAAAAAGGAACTAAGCAATAGTGAAAAAAGAAGAAAGAACAAATCCTCCTTCTGACTTGTTTGGATGTTCCTTCTTTGTTTCAGAAGGCATTTTCTTGTGTTGCCACAAATAATACTGAATGCAGCTTGACTTGTCTGAAAATAAAGTTGAAGGAAGGAGCCAGATTTATTGGGACTAACAAGGAAGTTGTCCAAAAGAGATTCATTAATTAGGAGGTCTAATCACAGCCAATAAGACAAGTGCCTAGGCCATCAACAGACTAATCTACATCTCTTGGCAGTCACCACTCCCCACAGGCCTGCCTGTCTGTTGCTGCCTACTGTATGGCTTGCACTGCAGAAATGATGTGATAATGCTAAAACCAATTTGGCAATTCCCACATGAGAGGATGAGTGTGTTTCCCCACCCTAGAAACGCAGCCTCCAGCTGTCTTGCCCTATGCCAGAGGTTTCTTAATACCCTGGAATTAGCTGACTAAGAGATGAAGCAAACTAAAGGAGCATTTGCTATCTGTTCAGGCTGCCTAAGCTTTCCATCAAATAAACCCTGGTCTGATTCTCAGCCCTCCGGGGAATGGTTGCCAACAGCTAACATTTGCTACCCCAAATAACCCTGAGGTGACCTTCTCGCTGCAAAGCTGCAGCCAAGAAAAACCCTGTTTAACATAACAGTGCACAGCTTAGAACATCAACTTGAACCATCCTGACCTCTGAGCTGCTGGGGTCTGTACAAATTAATTTAACAATAGACAGTGTTGAAAGGGAGGAATGTTTCAAAGGAAAAAAAAAAAAATCTCCCTCATCCATCTCTTCTCATTTAAGAAATAGTCAGGAGGCCTTCTTTAGAGAAATTAAAAGTGCTCCTTGTTGAAAAACAATGGGCTGTATAAGGGGAGGAGAAACACAATGGTTTCTTGCAACTCAGTGCAGCAAAATGAAATTTCCCATAAACGGGTGCTACTTTCTGACCACTTCATCGGTTTGTACTTTGCCTCATGTTTTCTGTGACTTTTATGCAGACAACCAGACTGGGTAAGAAAAAAAGCCCCTCTCCATATGGTAGCTGAAGCTTAAATCACTTAATGACTGAAAGAGCCCATCAGAAGGGAGATACATAGGAAAATGAGATCTTCAGGCTCTGAGGCAAACAGCAGCTTTATTCTGCTGAAGAGGAAGCTGGGTTGGGCTCAGTCTGGGCTGTTTTGTCTAGATGCAGACTTACTCCTCTGTTCCTCCTTAGCAGGAGCTTTGACTCCAGCACTCCCATTGTAAATGGGGAGTATTTTTACAGCAGGGGTGATGAAGTTGAAGACAATGAGCAATGTTAGTGATAGTTCTCAAATTCGTGTAGAATTGCTTTGCCAACTTCGAACCTCATAGATGAGAGAGATGGAATCACAGAATCATACCATGAAATGATTTGACTTGGAAGGGACCTTAAAGATGTCTAGTTCCAACTCCAGCTCCCTTGCCATAGGCAGGGACACCTTTCACTGGATCAGGTTGTTCAAAGGCCCATCCAAACTGGCCTTGAACACTTCCAGGGAGGGGGCATCCACAACTTCTCTGGGCAACCTGTTGCAGTGCCTCACCATCCTCAGAGAGAATTTCTTCATTATATCTAATCTAAGTCTACCCTTGTTCCATTTAATGCCATTATCCCTTGCTCTGTCACTGTGTGCCCTTGTAAAAAGTCTCTCCAGCTTTCTTATAGGCTCCCTTTAAGTACTGAAAGGCCACAATAAGGTCTCCTGGAAGCCTTCTCTTTTCCAGGATGAACAGCTCCAACTTTCTCAGCCTTTCTTCGTAGGAGAGGAGCTCCATGGAAGGAAATTTGTTCCTGAAGCATCCAGTGGACTTCAATAATTACACCAATGAAGCTGCCTGTTTTTCTTTATTTAGCCAGGGTATTTATGATCATTTCTGGTTTCCTACACAAAAATGTTTTTCTCTTTGCCGTTGAGAGAGATATGCTTCCTTCAGGAACACAGGGCATGAGCCTGAGCACATCCCCAAGTGGTACCAGAGGAAATCCCCCCGTGAGCAGTGGAGGGGTCTGTGGCCAGCAAGGGATGTAAAAGTGCAAACAGAGGGAGTGGGTGGGTGTTGGAAGCATGTGGGAAGTCTGCCCTCTCCTCCCAGACATTCCTAAAGCCAAGGACTATGAGGTGTGAGAAGCCACAGGGTCTGAGAGGGAGAAGACTGGATGTTTAGTGCAGAGAGAGATAAGATAAACTTATGTTTCCCTGGACTTACTGCAGCTTTCCACTCACAGCCTTCAAGATCCTGTGAGGTTATAGGGGTCCTCTTGCAACTAATACAGCAATGACCTTGAATTCATTTCCAGCTCAGCTGTACTGCTGCAGCACAAGGCTTTTCTTGTGAGTGAAAAACATTAAAGCAGCACAGAGATTTGCCCACATAGCTCTGGTCTTCAAGAGATTTGGGTATCCTTTTTGAGGCCCCACTTGCAACAAGGGCTTGTAGATAAACTTCTGCAGTAGTTAATGTGGAGAGTTTTCAGATTTATTCTTATCAGTGTCTCTCCTTTTGCTTGCAGTGTTGACAAATACAGTGCTGTATGCTGATTTTTTGTTTTACGCAAATAATTTTTTGCTGAATGAAAAAGGTAATTGTGTGTGCTCACATATGCATGCTGACCAATACAAGTGTGCTTTTATGACCTTAGAAGTGTTAGAGGGGGGAAAAATAATTCACTCTGATTTAAAAATAATTAATCGTGCAACTCAATCCTTTTTCAGATTGTAACCTAACCAATACAAGTGTGTTTTTATGACCTTGTAAGTGTTAGAGGAAAATAAAATTAATCCACTTTGATTTAAAAATAATTAATCATGCAATTCAGTCCTTTTTCAGATTGTAACCGGAATATCAAATTTAAGAGTCCAGACTAATTCTTCAGACTGAGGAAGTCTGCTGCACCAAGCACATGTGATCACAGACAATTAGAAACCATCATAGTCTCACACCTGAATTAAAACTAAATCCTTTTTGTTTCTTATCAACTTCTGGTAAATGGGACAACAAAACTGGGGGGAAAAAAAACATGAAAAGCATGAGATTTTGTTATGGATTATGTTTAAATTGGGTTTGGACTTGTTGCATGACTCAGTGGAAAATATTGGTGACCCCTTCCTTTAAAGCTTTGACTTCCTGCAAACTTGTCTGTTAAAAAAGATTCTACAAGATGCTTCCTCTGTGGATCCTGTGCGAAATGTGTATTCAGCAGGAGAAACATCTGACTGAGCAAAGAGTAACTTACGCAGTGGTTTGGAAGCCATGTGTTGAAAAGTGCTGGGGAAACACAGCAGGGAAAATGATAAAAAGGGATGAAAGCAGTTCAGACGGGCGAAGAATGCCGATTTAAAAATGCAAACCATCTGAACACTGATGAGTGGGCAGGTTGCAATAACTTCAGGGCAGACTAAGGTGCACAACAGTCATATACTCTAAGTCGACTCCCACAGGACATCGCCTGCAGTGATTTAAAATTGGAAGTATGTGTGTGGGGGAGAGTGTTGAGGTGCTGCAGGGAGCAATCTTGCAGCAGTAGAGTGCGAGTAGGAAGTGGGTCAGTTGGAGTAATAGCTTTCTTCCATGTGGTTTGTGTGAGCAAGCCAAATGTGCGTGCAGCACGGGGTTATCACACTCATCATTTTTTTTCCCCCCAGTGTGTTAGAAATGAATATATTTGGAATGAAATTTGGTCATCCAAGTGTGACATTAGGAATTTCTCTCAGGACACTGCCTTAAGTCCTAAAATCCACTTGTCTGTTTGGCTTTTTTTAATGTTTAAGCTTTGTCTAGATCATTGAAATAGAGTGTGCTTGGAAATGTAATGCTGTGGCCTCACATACTCAGGAGGTCAGCAGAAATGCTAGCCTAAAGTATCCCTGCTAATACCACCTGTGGTTTGTTCTCACCTCCTCATTGTGGTAGGCAGTCTGCTTGTCTGGAGATGTGTGACCACACTGAAGTGGATAAAGGGACTAATTCTGTTACCTCCACCTCCGCCCCCCCCAAAAAACCAAACCACCAAAAAAACAACAAACAAAAAGCCAAACCAAAGCAAAACAAAAACCCACAACACCCATCCAGAAAAAAAAATAAACCAACAACAACAAAAAACCCCAAACCCTCTAACATCTATTTCCCCACCCTAACCCCTCTGATGTATCAGTTTACTGGTCCAGTTTGTAATATGCCAGCCTCACACACAGGAGTGTCAGCAGCAGTGGAGGCACGAAGCAGGAATGAGGGACAGAGCAGAGAACACCTTGCACCAGTGTTATTGCTGGTTTTCTTCTCAATGTGAAAACACAGCCTTAGTTACAGCTTCAGTCTAAACTTTGCACTTGGCTTTGAAGTAATTTAGCAGCTTGCAGAAAGATGATAGCATGTGGTGACTGTGGTTTTGGTCCCTCCTGACAGTCAGGTGTAAGCAGTCAGGCTGTTATCAGAGGTGTGTAAGCTGTGTGTGCTGTTGGGATGTGGTGTGATGAGATGGTGGCCTCTGAGGCTCAGGCTGTTAATGAAATCCAAGCCTGTCCTGGTTCCCCTCTTCTGATTGCAGCTGGCTGGTACAAGAGGCTCTTAAGTCCCACCATTAAGTGGACATTGAAACAAATGGGCTTAGAAAGAAAACTCCAGAAGAAGGGGCATATTTTTGATCCAGATTAGGTAGAGGATCTGTCACTAAGTGGTACACCGAGTTACGCTGCAGTGTAGCAACTGAGGCTGATCATGACTATGGTGCAGGGAGATGAATGATAAGGCTTACAACAGGGGAGGGTCAGGCTTTCTTCAGGAAGCTTTGCCACCAATGCCCACACCACTTGATTAAACAAGTGAGTTTGTGTAGGGGCATAGTGTATGTGATGGTCCAGCAATGTGTATGCGTATTTCAGCAACATGTAAGCACATTTTCCTTGGAACACAGCCCCCTCAGTCAGACTTTATTTCATTTTGGACCATACATCCCTCCACTAATGTACAAGCTGCCCAAAATCCCCAGGTACTAATAAAGCACAGATTTCCAAGTCCAGATCTGACATTCCCTACCCACCCCCTTTAGGTAAATCTCTATTGTTATCCTAAAGGCATGTGTTTATTTAGCTGTGCCACCCATCCCCTTTTCTTGGAAAATGCAAACCCTTCATGCCTTGATGTGCAGAACTCCTTTATGCCACCTCAGTGTGTGTGCAGCATCCATGGCAGAGGTACAACACTTGCCTTATTCTAGTCTGATCCTGGACGACAAATGATGTCTCCTGCTGACACTGGACTAGTTCATACCAGCTGAGGAAAAGAAAAGGTTCCCCTCTGACCTGCTGGTGCGATGCTCTCCCCTAGTCCCCCTTGATGACACCCACAGATCACCATCATTTTCAGGCTGTGGGCAGAGGAGGGCTGTCCAGCTGAGAGTTTGTGCTCTCTGGGGAGCATTCAGGGACAGACTTGCTCACAGTCCCACTGTGTAAGGACTTCGAATAGCAAAAGACAGCTAATATTGTCCCCACTGTGCATACAGCTAGGCATGGGTTTTGCTTTTGCTCACTTAATGTTACACTCGGTATAGCAGAAACAGGCAGGCACATGATCTCCCTGAAGGCAGGATCCAGTGTTACTGTAGAAACTGGCCACCAGCTTCTTTTGTAGCTAGCAGCTGTCACTATGTGGTTACAGCCAAAGCGTGTCACTCCTACAGTGTCTGCAGGCTCTGGAGTTTGTTTCTGCTTCTGAATCCTCTGTAATGCAGCTTGGAGATTAATTTCTACGCATCAAAGCATGTTAAGATATTTCTGAATTGTACCTATTTTTAGAACCATCCTTGATTAATATTTGATGTTCTTTCCAGGTTTCATTTTCCGTCACCAATACTTCAAGACACAGAGGAGCTGCCATGAAACCTAACTTGAAGCAATGGAAACAACTTATGCTGTTTGGGATCTTTGCATGGGGTCTGCTTTTTCTGGTGATATTCATCTATTTTACAGACAGCAACGCTGCTGAACCAGTTCCAAGTTCCTTTTCTTACATTGAAACTAAGAGGCTTCTGCCCCTTCAGGGCAAGCAGAGAGTCATCATGGGAGCCATTCATGATCCATCATTCTCCGAAAGCATCCATGGGAATGAAGTACTTCTTAATGAAGATCTCTTAGGTACATTTAAATCAGAGACTGGAAGTATTAAGAAATGGACTGATTTGGAAGATGCCTTTAGAAATGAAGATGAGTTTTTTCCATCTCAGATAGGAAGAAAATCAAAAAGTGCTTTCTACCAAGTGAATGATGATTATTTATTTGCTGCTGGTCAGCCTCGGTCACATCTTCAAGAGATAGCAAAACTCATCACAGCCAATGAGGATAATCCAAAAGTAAATATTTTACAGAACAACTGGAGCCATCAGAGAAGAATGAGGAGAAGGAGCACAAAGCACAGGAGAAGCCAGATGCTTGATGAATCTGATGACTGGGATGGGCTATATTCCACAATGTCGAAATCCTTTCTTTACAAGCTTTGGAAAGGAGATGTCTCTTCCAAGATGCTAAATCCTCGACTGCAGAAAGCGATGAAAGATTATTTGAGCACCAATAAGCATGGGGTGCGGTTCAAGGGGAAACGGAACTCCAAGTTGACAGGAGACCAGCTATTCTGTGAGCTAAAAGAAAGGGTGAATGTGAAAACAATAGATGGCAAGGAGGCTCCCTTCTCTACTCTTGGATGGGAAAAGCACGTTCCCCGAATTCCACTGGGCAAATTGTATACACATGGCTTTGGGAGCTGTGCTGTAGTTATGTCTGCTGGTGCAATACTGAACTCCTCTCTAGGGGATGAGATAGGTGGGTGAAATGCACCTATTCATGTGCATATATATGTGTATGTGTGTGTGTGTTCATGTTTGTCTTCCAAAAGGTTCACTTCTTCTCAGGCATAGGTCTGTAAAGTCTGGTCATTCTCTCTCAGCAGCATTACACGAATATGAGCTTATGGACTTTGCTGAAGCTGTTCTCTTTCAGGACAATATAACTGAAAGGAAGATCAGGCCTGAAGTCATATTTTTATTTAAAGAAAATGATGCCTTCTTGTCATACTACAGCTTGTAGTATAAAGGAGGCACTGGTTTCATCAGATTTGCCATATTTGACATTTTACTGCGCCATGTGTTTATTTAAGCAGATAAGAGTCATGTTCAGGTTCTATTCTGCAAAGTCTTTTTGCACTTGTCTGTGTTTTTTGGTGGCTCACAGAGAATCTGTTTGTTGTATTGCTATCCCAGACTGAACTTTGTCTCCATGCCAGGAAGCAATCGAGCATCCTCTTTATTCCATATTTAGAGTTCACAGACATATAGAATTCAGACTTGTGAGCAGTAGTAGTCAGGTCCCCTGACCTCTTTTCCAAAAGTGAGTTTAAATGAATTCAAGTTTCTCTGCCCATTGTTTTCCCATTGCTGCACTAAGTCATTGAGATTACAGGTGTGCTGAGATGTCAGTGTCACACAGAATTCCCCACTTCAAGGTGGGAGTCTTGGAGTAGCTATTCAGAAAAGGATTGTGGAGCCATAAAACTCTTTCAGGTAAATTTTATTTTTTTGTTTTCAAAAATAAGTGCTGCTACTCATGTTAATATCTGACTAGTTCTTTTTAGTAGTACACATGCAGTATGCTCAGTGTGTTGAAAGAAGAATGAAATGTATGTCTCAAACTTGCTTCTGGAGCAAGAAGAGTTGTCTCCTTCAGGTCACTATAAAAACCTTTTGATGTTCACTCATTAATATTTCCATCTTTCAGGACTTCACATCCCAATACTTGGTTCATCACCTTGTATCATCTCTTTGACACAGAAGGGTTTCCTTGAAATCTCTGGGATATATTAGAATCATAGAACAGTTACAGCTGGAAGAGACCTTGGAGATCATCAAGTCCAGAGACGCTATCATTATCAAACTACTCTTAATTCTCTAGCATAGCATGGGTGCCTGACCAGTCTGCAGCTAAAATCACACCAGAGTAACTCCCAATTTCACAGGAAGCCCCACTTATTTAGAAATCTTTAGGGTAAGAGAGTTGTAACAGTTCCTCCCTTCCCAATGTGTTATCCTTGACTGAAACAAAATCTTCTGTCAGTATTCCCCAGTACACACAGTTTACACCACTGTGGATTAGCACTATGCTGGAGAATCCATAGCACATGGTGACATAGTTATATAATTACATATTACAGCCTGCATCATGACATATTTGCACATTGGACTTCGGTGCTTTACATGGTACCTGGGGCCCATATGCTCCTGTGTGTACGCATTTTCTTTGGAACACTCTGTTGTACAGGGAAGTATGTGGGGCAGCAGAAGTCACAGAAGGTTTTTTCAAAGTGTCTTCCAGGCCATGGACACGTACTAATGACTGAGCAGAGAATTTGGCCCAAAACTCGGGGTAGGGGAGCAACTGACTGCTTACAACCATCCCAAAAGAGCCTGGTGTAAGTCTATGGGTCTTAGTGGTCCTGGAAAATGCTAATATACTAGAGACATTGTGCCAGTGCTTCACATTTAAAATGGAAAATGGAGGCTTCAGCATCTGTTTGTATTATTATTCCCATGGTGGAGTTAGGCTTTCCCTGCAGAGTCCAGATAGCATGTCTTACAGCTGAGCTCTTGGCCATGCCTTTCCACCTCCTCTCTAGTCCTTGAAAAAGTGAGGAGAGTCTGACCAGGAAGGGGAAGATCAGACAGTACAAGATGCTCAATTACCCTGTGCATACATAGCTGTAGAAGGAGATTGTCCTCTCCCAGAGCTGGCACTGGGGCTACCACTGTTGGCTGAAAATGCAAGCAAACCTTCCAGTTTGGAGACACCATGGACAGCTGGTGGTCCTAGTCTGTGGAGTCAGCCTGGTACTTGTGCTTGAGCCACATCCATCCATGTCAGCAGAGGCACAGCAAAGTCCGCATCATTAGGGAGTGGGGAAAAACACCCCATGCATGAGTTCTAGGTTTTGGTCCATGGGCTGTACAGCCTTGGTTAATGAAGTTGCTATTAGCAGAAGATTTTTACTCTTTATCCTCCCAAAAGAGGAGGAAAAAACAACAAAAAAGCATAAGAAGACAGCAGCCAGGACTTTTCTCTTCCTAGGCCTTTAGCTCCCTCTTCTGTGTTCCTGTTAAAATCACAGGCAGAAATACTAATTTATGTTCAGGCTCTTGCTGTCCTCCCCCCAACCCTTCTGATTGTTTTGAATGGAACTAGGTATGGAAATACTGTGCCAGTACAGCAAACACTCCCATCGTGATCATGCCACTTAATGGGAGACTCAATTATTTTGGCATCATCAGGAAGTAACAGGGAGCTGTGATGAAACCCATAACTTTTTATAATGGTTTTCTCCAAATACTTATGAAGATTAAATTCAGTTGACTTTAAGCCAGATATTTTGATTGTTAAGCTGTTTCCTGATCATATATTTTATGGGAAAGAAAAGGCTTTTGGTCTTGATACAAAGAGCCAGCATGGGCAACACTGGAAATGCAGGACACTGTCTCTCAATTAAGTTGAACCATACAATTCCAATGTCTTGAGCCAATTCCCAGTTCTCAGTCAGCAGATTGTCAAAAAGTAGTCAAATGCAAGTCCAAATGTATGTTCTTAAATTCATAACCAGGTTTCAAGTATGTGAGAACTTTGTTTTTCTTTCCCTTCTCCAAAAATGTGGAGTATCTGCAATTTCATTTGATTTCATGTCCTCTATCTCCTACACAGTCAAGAGGCTTATGTTTAGGCAGATGAAGGCTAGGTGTTGAGACTGGAGTTGTCCCTGCACAGGGACATAGGAAAAGCCTGTGTTCCTTAGCTTCTGAGGAGGTGGGCTTGGTGGACATCTGGAAAAAAACTCGTTTCAGACACAGCATGTTCAAGCAAGCAATCATGGCTGAGATTAGACTGCCAGCTTCATGTCCCACAACATTTTGTCTGGAGTACAAGAAGTGTGGAGTAAAGGGGTGAAAGAATGGAAGATCCCAGTTTGATAGGATCAGGCCTGAACTCCATTGAAGCCTGTTGATTATCTTTGGAAACTTCTTCCTCCTCCATTCTTTGAGTTGCAGACAACCATATTTTAAGTGACTAGAGATATACAACTACATGAACTACCTCTGGGTTAAGGCATTGCATGCCCATTTTGACTTGAATCATATTCTCTGCTTCCATTGATAGAAGGGGTAAAAGTAGACCAAACAGGGGGCTATATTCAGGGACAGTGTGTTTCTGGACAATGGATAGAATGTCTTCCTCCCCCTCACACATTTTGTGCTTTGAGATCCGTTAAAGGAAACATTGGGAGGGTTGCAGAGGCTTGCAAATAGTGTCTCCCCTTGACCCATACTTGACCTATAGCTGCTTTCCATTCTGCATGACTCCTAGGTCAACAGCTTGTCAGGAAACCTTGCTAGTTCAGTTCTGTTAGATCTTTGCTACCAAGGGATCCTCAGGTATTTCTGTGTGAGCAGGTTTGTGGGCTAACTTCCCTACACAGACCTTAAGAATAAGTACATGATATGATTAATAGGTTTGGGGTAATCTGAGATTTTCAGGTATTACAAAATACTGTGAAGCACAAGCTTACAGTTCAGCATTATTCATTCCAATGTGCAGTTAGATATCCTTACAGTTAACATGCTTTTGCATGGAGTAATTCTTGGTAAATTTTGCAATGGAAATAACAAGCAATTGTCTGCACAGGGTGTACTAATAACCTACCTACACTAAATTTATCCGATTAAGAGAAATATTTACATATTGCAGGCTGAATTAATAGATATTTCTGAACTTTTTTCCAGTGGATTTAATAATGTTAATAACATATGGCAGATGCAAGAGGATTTTTGTTTGCGCATAGTGGAATGTTTAGTGTCCTTAGACTATCCAGATTAGGAGAAAGTGTAAGTTTTATATTAGTTTAGATAATTTGGTTTATTATATTATTTTATATTAGTAAGAAAAGCAAATTACCTCCTCATTTATGCTCCTAGATTCTCATGATGCTGTTCTAAGGTTTAATTCTGCTCCAACACGTGGCTATGAAAAAGATGTTGGAAATAAAACAACCATGAGGATAATTAACTCTCAGGTAAGATCTTCCTTTTATGAATTCAAGTTAGTGTTACTTCTGTACAATATGACACTAAATTAATAACCTCTGAGAAAGTTTTAGGTAACCAGGGGAAAAGCTAGTGACATAACAGTCATGATGTAGAGCAGATAAAAGTTCTCTGTCACAGGGATGTTCACGCTGCTGCCAGTGCAGAGTGATTGCAGTAGTTACTTGATATCCTTGTTTCAGAGAACTGGTTTGTAAAGTTTCTCATATGTCCTACATCTGTAAAGGCTCTGCCAGAGCTGTCAGTACAGAAAACCTTCACCACACTGCCTCAGGGATCTTCACAAAGCCTGAGATATGGGGATCCCAAAACTCTTCTTATATTCTCCAGTTCCCCAATTATTTCCTTGCTGGAAGGCGAAAGAAATGAGAACTGAGTTGTCTTAATACATAACTTCAGGCAAGTCATCATTCTTTAAGAAATTGGGATGAACTAGTGAAAAACTTCAGTGTACACTGGATGTTATATGGAAGGTGAGTTTGTTCATCTACATGGAAACAGAACATGGAATTTTCTGCATATGGCTGACAAAAATAATTGTGCATTGAGCCACAGTGACATCTTATGGTTAAGAGTAGTTTTTCAGTTTTGAAAAAAACCCCTGAACTCTAGTCTTGAGCAAACCAAGCCTCTTTCCTTTTTACGAAATGCAGCCAAAAAGCAACAACAGAATTACTATGAAATTTTACGACATACTGAAATGTTGGGTTTACTGAGTCAACACCAGTAGTATGGTTGGCCATGTAGCCTGCTCTGTACATACTGATTCTGCTGAATGAGAGCAAAATTTTAATGTACTGTAATTCTTACAAATTGAAGTTTTATGCTTCTTCAAGTCACTGCCCATGCAAAGTCCATCCTTGGTGTGTGTGTTCTCTAGGTGTGTAATTTCTTATTCATGTCACTACAGAGAAGACTTAGACTATCATTCCTTTCACATTCATTTGGTAGCTCTTTGTGAGGCCACAGGACAGACTTGTGGCAGGCTGAGGTCCTCCTGTGGTGTGTTCCCATTGGGATGGTAATGGAGGGTTCCATGGTCTTCTCTGCTGCCCTGTAAATTGCTTGCTCTTGACGAGGCCTCTCAGGAAAACATAAGCCATGTCAGCCAGGTCAGCTCACACAGCTTCCTCACAAATGTTAACATTCTTGCCATCTTTCTACTCCTTCAAAGATGTCAGAAGCCACCCATGATGCTCTTGCTACCTGCTGAGAAACTGCCTTTCCCCCCTCTGGGAGTAAAATCTGCACAGACCTCTTGATAAAAGTTGCTTTCCTTACCAATACTGAAGATGGATTACCCATACAGGTTTACACACCCTCCTCCTCTCCTTGCTGTGGAAAATCCTGCATTCAGTTGATTAAAAAAGGCTGCTGTGGCACTTTTCTTCCCTCATGTTCTCTTCTGTGAAAGCCCAAAGGACATAAAGGAAGCCAGTGCAGCCACAACAGATACTGTTATTCCAGTAGAAACTAATCTCATACATATGAGTGCAGACTTAATAAGAACAAAATTTGTGGGGACAACACCTCTAAAGGACTCTTGCTTATTGAAAGACAAGTAAGAGCTCCTTTGTGTGATAATTGTGGAAGCAAGCTTTTAAAAGCTTGACCCTTTGGTCTGTTTGTACTCTCAAAAGAGGAGTTCACGTTCTCAGGAGAAAACTGCTCTAAGAAGTGGAGTTGGAGATGCTGATAGCAGCACAACTAACTCTGTTCTTGTTATAGAAGGCTGATGGAAAGTCATTAAGCTCAAAGTTTATGGTAGGAAGACTATTACTATGGCAACAATATTATTTTTCAGAAGAAAAATATGAGTAATCAAATATGCCTCGTTGGATCCTAAAGGGAAATGAAAATTAGTAAGAATTTATTTGTCTGGAATGTTGATTAGTTTAACATCTGGAGCCAAATTCACACTGTTTCAACCAATGTTGAAATCATTCCTCACAATCATGTCTGAGATTGGATGCACCAGGGATGAGAGAGATCTGATTAGACAAGGAGGGTCCAGAAAGGCATGAGCCAGCAGGAGCGAAGAGTAAAATTCCAGTGAGGCAGGAGGATCAGGCAGAATACCAGGAGATGCAGGAGGGGGTTACCTGAGAGCAGTAGGTCAGAGCAGTATGACAGTTGCTTTAGAAATAGCCTTATCACATGCCTGTTCCTGGAATTATTTTCCTAAGTATACCAGCTTTTACAGTCGTGGTCTAATTTGCATTTTTGGAGTTACTTGAAATGAAACTGTCTTGCTGTTGAAATGAGAAAGCAACCAAAAAGATGCTGGTGGTGGAGACATTATTCTTGGGGCTGTAGCCCTTCAAAGAAAAATGCTCTGTCTCTAGGAAGAGGATCCTGAAGGCAGTCTGAAGTACTTTTGTTTTCAAGTTCCAGGTAGATAGTACTATTGATACACAATCATGCAACACCTCAAGTGGCCCTATCACATACATCTCTCACAAATGAAGAGTAATTCAGCATACTGCTACTTTAGGCTGTCAGGAGTGCTGTTTGCTCATGTGCTAAGCTCTTTTACATATATATATATATACATATATATTTAATTTTTTTTTAATGAAACAAGATGCTTTGAGACAACAAGAGTTAAAGCAGAGCAAAGAGCAGCGTGGGGAGGACTGTTCATGTTAGAGAAGGATTTTGCCATTTTTCTGGCTCCCACTTGCTTTTAACGCTGTGCAATTCTTTGCATCTGTGTTTGCAGATTCTCACCAACCCAAACCATCACTTTGTCGACAGCTCCTTGTACAAAGATGTTATCTTAGTAGCTTGGGATCCTGCCCCCTACTCTGCAAATCTGAATGTGGTAAGATGTCTGCTTGGACCTTTCTTCCCAATCAATCTGAAAGCACTGGAGAAAATAAATGTGTTTAGTACTGCAGTCTCATAGTTTGCACTTGTCACAATGAACCCCAAAGTCTGTCTTTATCTAAGGAGTGGGGAATGCTGTTTCTGCATGAATTGATCAAAATTGGCTTATTGGTCAAAAGGTTTTTAGAAGCCAGCACTTGTACTGGAGTGGACTGCTCTGAGAGCTGGGATAGATGGATGGGGGTTTTTTGACAAAAATATTGCTATTTTCACATACAGTGAGTTTTCTGTGTGTTTTCCAAGGAGACTATATTGCTAGATTTCAGGAAGAGGTTTTATCAGGAAAGGTGAAGAATTACATCCATTTTTTCCCACCTTCTCCTCTGCCTTCTCAGGAAAAATATAACGCTTTAATGAAAATCTCTCTTGGCGCCTTCCCCGTTACTCAAGCCTCCTCCCCACCAGTCTTTCCTTTGTGTCCACTCCCCCACAGCCATCTGTGTCCCCCCATCTGCCCCCTCACTGAGGGCAGCAGACATCCATCTGGTTGTCACTGGGGGTGTCTCTGCTTTGGCTGGTGCTGCAGCTCCAGTGGACTAGTTTGAGCTGATCGTTCTTGGCAGGCGGAGCTCAGAACTGAGCAGGCTGCAAAGTAGAAAGTGAACCTCTATCTGCTGAACTCCCTTAGCAACAGATGCCAGAGGCTGTCTTCCTCCTACACAGGCTGCTGTCAGCCTGCTTCATGTGCTGCTGCTGCCTCCACTTTCAGAGGAAGGTTCACCCCCATGCCTAGATCTAGTGTCATGGCTCTGAACCCTTTGATTAACATGGGCCTGTGAGGGGAAGCTGGGGTTGGCTCGCCTGGCTGCAGGGTATTGCTTATTGGGAGTCTCTGAATGAAGAAAAGAAACAGTAGCCCAGAGTGAGGGGTGGCTTTCTAGGACAAACATCCACCAGTGCAGGCTGCACTGCTACCTTTCACACACAGAATCATTAAGGTTGGAAGAGAGACCTCTAAGACCTTTAAGTACAACCATCAACCTATCTTTGCTTCTGTTCTGAAGAACTCCAATGAAGCTAGTTCACATTCTTGTACATGTAGAGTTCAAAACACATCTGATACTGTAAGATTAAAAAAATTCTAACTTTTTCCCTCTCAGTGGTA
Organism: Bucco capensis; assembly: GCA_013396975.1. Taxonomy (NCBI): domain Eukaryota; kingdom Metazoa; phylum Chordata; class Aves; order Piciformes; family Bucconidae; genus Bucco; species Bucco capensis. The sequence continues at coordinate 236,479 of VWZO01012532.1, forward strand.
TAAGAAGCCAGACTACAATCTGTTCACTCCCTACATACAGCATCGCAGGAAGAATCCAAACCAGCCATTCTACATTCTCCATCCAAAGTTTATATGGCAGCTCTGGGACATCATTCAGGAGAACACTAAAGAGAAGATACAACCCAACCCTCCTTCTTCAGGTTTTATTGGTAGGTGTATCAAAGATGGGTCCAATAGACATGTTAGATTAAAATTTATTTAAAAGTTGTAAATGAGTACATTGCATGATGATCAAGTCCATACACATATACTGTTGGTTCTTGGTGCTCCATTACAGAAGCAATGACTGCTAAAACACATGGTATGAGAACTAAGAAATTGGTTGGATGCATTTTATGTTCTGCTTTTGTGCCCTTCACATCCATAGTATGCATACTATATTTATAAAATATACATATATATCAGTGAGAAATTTGTATAAAAATTAATTTATCTGTTGAGAACCTGCTCTGTTCTGAAGTTCTTTGTTGGGATAATAGAACAGAGGTTCATCAGGATAACAACTGAAAGCATATGGTAAATCACACAGAGAGAATGAAACCACTGACAGGGCAAGCTGTATTCCCTAAACAGGTTATGGAATGGGCTTTCCCATGCCTTGTCGTGGCTTCCAGTGCTCAGTCAGGAAGTGCTCAAAGCATTCTCTTCTTACACTTGAAGGAAAAGAGCTTCACTGAAATTGTTGGTCTTTCCTTGTATTTCTCAGGGGATAATTTGGCATTGTGCCCACAGTTCATACAGCAGAACAACTTACCTGATGCATAGCAGGTCCTGATCATGAATGTTTAAAGGATGCAAGTAATCAGAGTACAGAGACTGAGTCAGGGACTTTCTTGCTTGTGCTTCTGGAAACACAGAGCAAAACAATGCTTTCCACTTTGGAAACCCCACCCTTTCCTCCTTGACATTCTGATACTGGTCTGTATGTTTGCTCCAGTCAGAAAATGCACTTTCCATTTTTCCTATCTGAATCTGAAAGTGAAAATACCTGAGATTGCATCCAACATGGGAAAACCAGTTCTGAGCAGTTATCTTGGGCTCTCTATACAGAAGTGGCATCCCAGGGTGTTGTGGAGCCCACCAAAGGCCTTAGGGAGGGTGCTGAAGCTCACTGAGGGATGACATAAAGGTGTCTGGGAGATGTATGTCTGTGACCTGAGTGGGTTGTGCTTACCTGGAGCATGAGTGTAAAGAAGAGGAGGCCTTATGTGTTAGAGGAGGATGGCTTGGCAGTGAGTTACTTCTTGTAGTGAAATTTTTGGAACCTGCTTGTAAAAATTGCTTAGGACAAGACTGCTCATGGGGAATGTTCCCACCAGCTGAATTCACATTTTACAAAAGCATTTATTGGAGTAATAAAGTTGTTGATAAAAATAGGCTAACAGCTGCTCATCATAAATAGTGAAAAGGATCCTACTGCTGTCAATCTGTACTTCTACCATATATAAGAAGCACTTCAAAAGCTGTCTTTGAAGAAATGGAGTTAATTTTACTATTACAATAGAACAGTAATCTTCTACCCCAAATCTAAATGTTCCTGACAAAAAATATCCTTCAAGCAGAGAAAGCTTTGAAAATATCAATTATTAAGCAAGGAAAAGCATTAACAACAAAGCTGTACAGATAAAATATACTCTAGTGTACAGATGCAAATTTGCCTCCTCCTCTACTGGGAATTTCATTTACATTGTTCTTTTCCAAAGAATAAGCTTAAACATTTTGTTAGTGCTATTATTAGCTTTAAGAAAACAAGGCAGTAAGACAAGCTTATTGAGAGTCACATCCATCTGATTTGATAACAAGCTGCAGTTCTGATAGATGCATTTTAAATATTTTGTTAGAGAGAGGCTTCCTATCTTAGTAACCTTATTAAATGCATGTCTGTGCATTGCACATGTAACATGGTATAGACTGGAAGACAGCACAGAAACAGCAACTGCATATTGTCAAAGGTAGGCATAAAGGACAAGATAAAGCATGAAAAATATAATGCAGCTTGGCAGAAATCTGGGAAGTCATGCTGGTTTTCAGATCAAGTATTTTTCAACAACTCATGCAGCAAATAATCCAGCTGGAACTGAAGCTGGCAGACATAACTGAGTGTACCTGTATGAGAGGCATATCCTGAATATATTTACCTGATTCTTATAAAATCTGCAAGATTATTTCCTATAAAATGAATAGAAAGAATGGGTAAGTGATGGCCATCATAAAATATGAGTGTCTTAATTTCAAGAGGGTAAAGGGAAAATGGTTTATTAAATGCTGCTAATACCATTGTGCTCAAAACAGCTGTACAAGATGAGCTGCTGTTAAACAGAGGCTATGAGATTTCACAGGCAGAGGGACCTGTATCTCTGAATTATAGCTCTTTATAGCATAGACCATAGTGATTCTAATCACTTTATTAGAATAACTTACTGTAAGTCTAGGTGAAAAGCTCTGCAATTAGAACGAATAGAGACTCTGTGCAAGGATCTGGTTTGTCCAGCCTCACACTAGCAGAAGGTCAGGCAGGCCTCTGTGAGCTGTGGCCACTTGTGGAGGAAGAGCAGAAGTTCCTCAAATCACTGCTGCCACCAGTAACATGGAGAAGAAAAAAAACCCCAAACCTATTGGTTCTGGGTCTAATGAAGCACTTTTGTTTCAAGCTCTTTAACCCTCTGTAGCCCTAGTTTACAAAATTGGACAAATGTATAAATAAAAACAGAATCATAGAACAGTTACAGCTGGAAGAGACCTTGAAGATCATCAGTCCAGCCTTTGTCCTAGCCCTATCAGCTTACTCAATGATGCNAAACGTCAAGACTATTTCAGGAATGTCAGGGATGTTTCAGGGTGGTCTTGGACTGAATGTCACCTGACAGTTGTGTCTATTTCTGCTTCTTAGCACTATTTATTAGAAACTGATTCTTCCCAAAGGGAGGATGCTTGATGGAATGTGTTCTCACAGTGTTCTTCTACAGCAGTGAGTCAGCATCCTTCAGTAGTGATTGACCTCAGGGGAATCTTTTAACATTGTTAATAGCTGTATTAAAGTACTTAGATCACAATATTCTTAGTCTCTTGGAAAGGGGGCCAGTGGCTCATTTGTGGGGAAGAGTCTTTCACATGCTGTAACTTCAGGAGACTGAGAAAGTGAGAAGAGGTAGGATCTCTTTCCCTGGTTTCTCCAGTGCATGGGAGCTAGGGAGAACATTAATTGCACTTCATGTGGGATATAGGATTTCCTGTTGGCATAAGTCCCTCCTGGAGCCCTTCCTATTAATACATTTTTTGCTGTGAAATATGAACTCAGTCTTCTGCTCTTTTTGAACATCTCAAAGCTCAGTTTTTAATTGAGACTGATGGTGTGTAAGTCAACAGTCTCTATTTTCACCATTCTACTGTAAGGAAACTCTTCCTATACCTCCTTGGTAGCCTATGTAAACAACCTAGTTCTGACCTTACATTTTTATCATCTGAAGACTAAAACTGCTTCTCTGAGTTCCTCAAAAGCAGCATTCTTTGTGCACTGGATGAGATGGTTTGTTAGCATTTGGAAAGGTTAGAGGTTATTTTAATTATATACAGGCCTTTCTATGAAGATAGGAANGGAGGTTATTTTAATGATGACGAGATTATATACAGGCCTTTCTATGAAGATAGGAAGCTTACTAACTGGATTTGCTATGAATTCCTACTTACTGTAGTCCATCAGTACCCTGTGCTAGCTTAGAGGTGATTTTACTAGAAATTCACATTTATATAACCAGCAGCTTTTGTCTTTTTAAGAAACTAGTTGAAAGCTCTGACTGTGGCATTTGTGGTTGGTTTTGAATGATAACTAAGACCAGATTACTTTATTATTGGGAGGTAGAAAGGCTTGTTTCAGACTTTACAGTTGACATTACAGATTTAACAGTTATGCTGATAACATTATTGTAATCTTCATTTGCATGCATTGATACAATAATACAAGCAAGACTGCAACATTAGCAGATCATTGTATGACTAAGAACTTAGATTTAAACTGGCTTCAGAGAACATGTTGAATAGAAGAATGCAGCTGATCTCCAGCTCTGCTTAGAAAAACTACACTTGCATGAACTGACTGAAATAAACCCTTTGACATATTGAGTTGCCTTTATTACTGTTACTTACTCAGTTATTTGCCAGCAGTTGCTGAAGGAATAGAATAGTGCTTACTCTTTTCAGCTCAGTTTTGTTCAAGTATGATCATACAAATTAATAATACATAAGATTTAAATTCTTCTTATTCTGATGAAAAGCACTCTGAAATTTGAGCATATCCTGCTTCTTGAAATATACAGATAAAAGAGAAAACTTTGCTCTTGCAGCACCTTTATTTGAATACTACTCCAGTCTACACTCAAATTGTGGAATATAGTATGCATTCAGCATTCAGTCATAGATATGTCATTTTCTAGGTCTCTCATAGAATGGGAGTGTCGGTACATCAACAATTACAAGTATTGCTCAATTTATTAAGCTTAGGCCCAGGGCCATTTATTGACAAGTGAATTCCTTAGGAAATATTTGGTTTTCTTGTGGTTAATATTTGTCATAGTACATAACTAAAGAACTAAACGGAGGTAAAAGGGTGTAGAGAGAGTGCATTGGACCAGCAAAGTCAGAAATGTTTTCAAGTGCACAGATTATCAAAAGTAAACTTGTGAGTATGTGTAGCTAAAGTGTTTTCTGTAACTAAATTTGTATGAGATGTTTATATAAATTTGTGTGAGACATTATAATAACCAGATTATGTGTATTTAAATGTTTTCAGCATCTCTTATGTTTTGTTAAAATGATGCTGAATGTTTGAATTACACTTCTTATTCTAGAGGCTTTCATACAGCATCTGTTGTGTTCAGGTATATTAAACTATATTTTATTTACTTGTAAACTAGAGAGCGTGCTTTTTAAATTAGTGTGCAAGCCACAAAGCCTAACTGTACTGTACAAAAGATGCATGTTGGAGATTCAGAACCTCTTGGGTCTTTAAAATTACCAAGAATAAATTGAAAAACATTTTCTTCTTTTGATAGAATCTGTAATATGTGTTCATTTGTACAAACCATCCATGCAAAGGAATTTAATCTTAATTCTGGTTTAAATGTTTTCAGCAAAGACTGTAAAAAGCTCAGGAGTTTATTTGTGTCTTGGACTCAGTTTAAATCATACCCATCACTTCCTGACACCATAGATACCTGCTAACAAGGGGGAAAAAAATATAACACATCTTTCTAAGGATTTTAAAATACTTTCTCCACACAGGCAGAATTTTGCATTTTCGCAGTTGTAATCCAAATGGGACTCTTGAAAATCCAGCAAGGGTATTACCAGAGATTAGCATGGTCTATAGAGAAATGTCTTCAGTTGTGATATATTGCACTTGTCATGTTTGCCATAGCTAAAATCATGCCAGATACGTCACTGTCTTTCCATCCTCAAAACTCATTGTCCAGCAAGAGCAAAAACTTGAGTCAACTGTCAGAAATTATGGTTATTTATGAGCAACCTAATCTGAAACCCCAAGACATGAACTGGATGGAACAAGGCAAGGAGCTAAACTAGATAACTGAATGTGCCTTTTAGATTGATTCTGGAGAATATTGATCCACACATCACTGAGAACTAAAACTTGACCATTTCTAAGTGCATCATTAACTAATTTACAGGAAAGTCAATGATACTGCTTAGAATTTTGTCATTATTGAACCACCAGTGATGTGGCTATCTTTACTGTTACAAAGGAAGTTATAAGAGAGTCCCAAATTTTGTTCTTGATGGTTTTCCAATCCCACAAGTGGCACCTTTCCTTTATTAATTTTAATAGCAGCTGGGTAATGTCAGTGCAATAAACGACACTCTGGTTAAGTCTTGTGCTTCCATCAGAGTCAGTTTTCCTAAGAGACTGGTTGTACAGCTTTTGAAACTGGCTCCAGGCTTGGCTCTGGGTGCAAGAGAGAAGTCATTTTATTGTCTGTTTCTGGATGTGGTTTCTTATTGCAGGCATTTCCATTATGCATCCTCTGATCCAGCTGAATAGCAAGTGGTCTTTCCATCAGTGGATGAAGGAGGTTGGCAGTGGAGAAGCTGACAAAAGCATTTGTGAAACTGAAAGAGCAAACAAACAATTCTAGACATAGTGGCTAGGCAGGCTACAACTGAGAGCATCTCTCGTAACAGCCTGGAGGCAAGGAATCATGGTTTATTAAGCCCATACTTCTTGCTCAAATAGGGATTAAATATTTTTTTGCTGTGTTTCTTGCTGTTTAAAACTAGAGTTCACTTAAATTTGTGGACTTTTCCTTTGAAATTGATATACTTAGCTGTTTTAAGACCACAGACTCTGTAGAGTGTAAAGCTGTAGAACAGTAACACATTTTCAGAACCTTTAATTTATGATAAAAGAAGATTTAATCACAGAAGTAATTGGTTTTCAGTTACTTCACACATCAGGCAGGGAAAAAATCATTTTGATAATCTAATGATGCACAGTAGGGAGAACATAAGGTTCTTTTCATTAGCAAGTCATTGAAATCTCTGTGTTCCCAAACCGCAAACTGAACTTCAGAAAATGGCTTTGCTTAATTAACGAACCAAAATAATATTGTATGTTAATTCATTTCACTTGTGAAGAGCTACCCAAAACACCTTTAATGCTTTGTGATTCCAAAGCTGTTGTACAGGAAAAAAAATACATTAGTTCTCATTAGTACAAAGTGTGAAGCATTACACAGCTACTGTCTCCTCTGGGAGGTGACAGTCCTATTCAGCAGATAGGGATCCCAGGAGTGCAATAAGTGCTTCAATACATTTTTCAAGTGAAATCTTCTTAAAAAAAGAGGAGGTGGTATCCAAGGGTTGCTTTGTTGTTTTCCTTTCACACAGCTATGTGAAACAGAAAAGGCTCACAGAAGCTGCAGCTGATGTGAAGTTATTGCACTTTAGACAGAGCTGTTGGTTCAATAGCTGATATTAGTCCCTTTGAAAACATGCAGCCACAACAGGAGGATTTCTGCCCTTTCAAAGCTGTAAAGATCTCCTGTTAGTATAGATTTACAATTGTGTTCTAGGAACAAAAGTTTGTGTAAGCTTACCTGTCTTCCTCCTGAATCTGTCCTGGTCTAGTTTTGATCTTGAGCATAGGATGAGTAATGGCATCCTAGGACTGCACCTAAGGTCATAGAATTATTAAGTTTGGAAGAGATGTCTAAGGTCATGTCCCTAAGTGTCTCATCTACATTTTTTGAACTCTTCCAGAGATGGTGACTCTACCACTTGCCTGGGCAGCCTATTCCAATGACTAACCACTCTTGCAGGGAAGAAATTGTTCTTAATATCCAGCCTGAACCTCCCCTGGCACAACTTGAGGCCATTTCCTCTTGTCCTGTCTATGGTAACCTGGGAGAAGAGACTGACCCCCACACCTGTGAGAAAGGTGAAATCTGAGTTTCATTTTTGTTTTCGCTTCCCACTCCAGGTATCCTCATCATGATGTCCATGTGTAAGGAAGTGCACGTGTATGAGTACATCCCTTCGGTCCGACAGACCGACCTGTGTCACTACCATGAACTCTACTACGATGCAGCTTGTACCTTAGGGGCCTACCACCCACTGCTCTATGAGAAGCTCTTGGTGCAGAGGATGAACAAAGGTTTGCAGGATGATCTCTATCGCAAAGGGAAAGTCATTTTGCCAGGGTTCAAAGCTGTCAAGTGCCCCCAACAAAATCATTTCCCACACTTGTAAAAGAGAGTCCTTCAGAAACAATGTGCAATAAGGTACTACTGTCGTACTATAAACAAGAAGAGAATACTTGAAAAATATATCTTAGACCAATCTAGTCTTGAGTCTATAAATTGTAATTAAGTAGCAGGCATGAGAAATACTTCTTTTCTGAGCCTGAGTATTTATTACTGCTTTGCAAATAGTTAAACAAAAAGGCTTAGCTCATGAAAGATGCAAAGGACATACTTAGACAGAAATATAATGTGTTGTTGTGGGTGTGACTGTCAGAATTTGTTGGTGGTCTCTTATGCCACATATGTTAGACTGTAACTTTTTTTTTAAATGTACTTATTTAACTGTCAAACCTGGCATTGTGAAACAGCCTCTATTATTCACACAGAGAGCAGCCAGTTGAACAGTGCAACATTTCTCATGGCTCCATGGGATTTTCAAACTCTCCAAGAATGATGTGGTCGCTGCTCCAAGCTGTGCAGTCATTGACTAGAGTAGACTGATTCCCATTCATAGGCAGGTTCAGTTACAGACCTCCAACTGTACAGGGACACTCATACCCTTATGTCCCCTCCAACTGTACAGGTAGCTATGAAGTTAGTACAGATGGAGATGACACTACCCACAGCTCAGCCAGTTAAACTACTAGTTAAACTACTGCCCCATGCTCACACTGGCTGCATAGGGCAGAGGGAAAAGAGAAATGGCTCATTTCTTTAGAACACTGCAAACATATTCGTAACCCATTCAGGAGAAATCTCTCCCTGGGAGGCCTATCAATCTGATGTAAATGAGATGGAAATAACTTCCTCTGGCCTAATAAAATGCAGAGGAAGCCAAAGGAAGCTGTTCAGCACTCACACATCACACTGAAAGCAAGTGAAGAGGGAGCTCACCTTTCCTACAGCAAAGGTAGCCTTCAGGGTTACAGACATCATATGTCAGGTATGTCACTGGGATCCAAATCAAACTCATTTGTTCACTGCTGTTAAAAAAGTATAGGGAGTTTTCTGACAAAAAAAGATGAAAGTTTTTTTCATTTAACATTTGAAAGACTATACCCCAGCAAAGCTGTAGTGCCTGCAAAGAAACCTGATTGCCTGTGGAAGTAATTTGATATTTTCCCTCATAACACACAATGAGGATGTTTTCTAAAGTACTTCTAAAAATCTGCCTGGTTGCTAATATATTTAAAGCATTCTTTTTCATGGCAAGACTTGAGTTTCAGATTTTCTGAGTGGCAGGAGGTTAATGTTCTGTTTGTTTTCACATAACTGCACCCTTTCTCATAGGGTAAGTTCAACAGGAATGTAGGTACACAGAAGCACAGCTATATCCTACTCATTCATTCAGTAAAAAAAAAGGCAGACAGCTCAAAAAGGCACTGAAAAGAATAGCTGAGTGATTGTGCTGCAAAGTATTTTTTGACCTAAGCAACAGAAAGGCAATTGAATAGTGCACAGATTATTAATGACTATTTCCTCTTCAATAGTAACGTAAATACCATCACAGAATCCTTTTTCTCTCACTCTGCTCTTTGGGGATCTGATGATTTTCCTTCCTCCAAAGTGAATAATATGTGTCTTGCATAGTACTTAATACTTCTCTTCCCATGCAGCCTCTTAATTTGGGCTTTATGATCCTCTTAAGATGCCTTTTGTTGACAGAAAGTATGTCCAGATGGTCTAAAAACTCTACTTCTGTACTGCATGGATAGTTATGTCCACAAATCACTTTGGTACGTGTCAAAATGAAAAGGTGTTACTCATACTAGCCTTAGACTCTGGGTGTATTACATCCTGATTTCTTTTTCATGTTACGTAGGGCAGCAGCTTTTATTCTAAAAGTTAGTAGCACTGTTATTTAATCTTGTGGAGAACAGATAACCTACTGATCTATTTTTCCATATGTTTGTACCCTGTTTGCAAAACATCTGAAGTGCTATCAGTCTCCTGGGTGCAGGGTTAGCTACCACATGCTTGTAACAGAAGGGAGCTGATCACCTTTCTATGACTAGTGAATATGCTGCCTTTCCATAAGCTGGAAATTCTCAAGTTCTGAAAAGAGAAAAAAACCCAGCTTATTGCTTTGATTGGTCTGCAGCCACTAACCTTTAACTTTCTTTTTCATGAAGAAGAAAAATACTAACTGCATTACTCAGCTACCCACAGCAGTATTTATGTTGCATTATTCCTGCAGTAATTTGTCAGAATAATGAGCATAGCTGTTGTACAGAACAAGGCAAATTATGAAGTTTCACATAACAAGTGCTAAGTATGCCTACTGAATACATCATTTAAGTAACAATGCAGAACCATGTCTGAGATGTTATAAAATGAACTGTGTGTTTATAATTTACTGGACTGTGCATGTTCAAGCCCTCCCAGCAGAAATGTTCTTTGCTGTATCCTGATTTATACAGCAGTCAGTGCTCCTTCCACAAGTGCAAATGTGGGTGCTGTAGCACCATCACCTCTGAAGATGCCACAGAGCTATGCTTCTTGCTTGCTTGCTCACAGAGGAGGAAGACCAACTCGTGATGTTCATCTTGGAAAAAAAAAAAAGCATCCCTGGCTTGGCTTCCCAACACTGGTTTCCACTGTGATGTTTCTCTGGTCTGCCTGCTCAAAAACCTTGTGGCTGCTTAAAAGGATTTTACTCCCCTACCTTGTCTTATCCTCCTTTGTGTTCTGGCACAAGTGCAAGTGAGCCTGATCTGCTAACCAAGAGTTCACCTCCACTTATTGCAAGAGGAGAAGGGGCTGAAATAAAGGGGGAAGATAATAGACCTGCAGTTGCTCCCCTCACCACTGCTTGCACTGGGTGGCATTTGCATTGCTGGCTTTGAGAAGAGCCCACCAACTATTTGAATTTATGGGCACTTCCCCATCCCTCATGAGGGCAGAGAGATCCTTACAAAGAATCACATTCAGTGAATTAGAACAATGAGGGTGTAGTAAGACTGAATCATGTGTCTTTTAATAGTAAGTGCTAGGTTTAGATACATACATTAAATGCAGACCGTGTGGAAAGAAATGCATTTTCCCACCCAGATCTTGGAGTTCTTTGGGAAAAAGGTGCTGACATGGCTTCATAGCTCTTCTATGTGGCTATTGGCACATTAACAGTGTGGAATGGACCGTAGGCAAAAGATTTGCCCAGACCTGGCTCTTGAAGTGCATTATCAGCCAAGCAAATGCCTGTGCTAGTGAACCCCTGAGCTCCCTTCACACTTATTGCAATGTTGCAGGTTTTAAATATATGGAGTTTTACTGAAAACTAGGGGTAAGTTGCCTTCAGAAGTTATCAAGCCTAATTTCTGTGCCCTGTGCTGTGGACAACAGTTGCACTTAGCTGAAACAAACCAGAAACACAGCAGCAGCTTAAGGAAAGGTGCTGAGTTTATGCTGAATTTCATTCTGCTCTTTTTTCCACTGTGAATTCTGTAGCTTTTCTGACTTGCGGTGCTCTATCATTTTATGCACTTGGCCTTTGGATAGTTAAATCAAGGTATTCTTCTGTTTCTTCCAGAAAAAAATTATGAAAGATTTTGTTTCATTTTGGCCAAAGTCTTTTTCTAGAAAAAGAATGTTTATAGCTCCATTCCTTTATAGTTCTAAAGGTTAGCTGAGCATAAACTCAGAGCTCAGTCAGCCATTCTGTGGATTAAACTAGTACATCTTTGTTTTTTACCTTGCTGTTTTATGTTGTTGAAACTCTGGTAAAGTCAATGAAATTACCATGATACAAAAATACGTACCTTTGGAGAGAGAGAGAGAGAGGGGTGATGTGCACACTCTGATCTACACTCTCTGTGTACAAATTTAGCTAAATCATTGCATATCTTTGGTCAGGACACTTTCACTGGTGAAAACATCCAAATTCTGAACTTGTTGCTGTAGTTGTCTTGCCAAAGTCAAGAAAAACAAGACAGTTCTTTTTTTTTTCTTAAATGAGGACAAGTGTCTTGTCTTAAATGAAGGCAAGAGATGGGTTGACTTAAACAGGACTTCAAAACTCATGTAGACCAATCCAATCCATAGTGGGGTTTTTCTTTTTCATTTCCTTTTTCTTCAGCAGTTTTTAAGGATGGAAAAGGCCATTTGGAGAGTGACACAGATGTACCATGAAAGGAACATTAAATGCATTGACTACAAAAATAAATGGCTACTATTTTTCCCTTCATTCTCTCTGAAGTTGATGCATAGTAAATAAATGAAATTGGTTTTTGAAGCAGGTAATTCAGGAGAATATCAATAGAAAGTATCTGAATGTCTCCTAGGAGCTATCCTCTCACACACAAGGAGGATACCTGATTTAACTGTTTGAAATTTAAAGTAGCCCATGTCTGGGCATACCTGCATCACTCAATGAATTTTGACACTGCAAATTTCTTCCCTCTGGCTTAGTGATCAGATTCAGTGTTTTGTTCTTGAACTAAGAGTTGTGTGTAAAAAGCCTTACGTTTATTCATCTCATCACTCTTACACTATGTAAGTCATTGAACTATTCAAATATAGACTGTGTACTTTTTTAATAGCTTTGAGAATTATTTTGTATGATGATTTTTTTAAATGAATGTGTACTCTAATAACAAAGCTTAAGATTTTACAGGAGTCACATTTTTAAGCAGTGTTTGTATACATTTTAACACTTTTTATATTTTCTATTATGATTTTGTATATTTTTATGTATGCACAGTGTACAGATTTTTTTCCTGTAAATAAAACATTTGTTTTCATTTGTTTAGGAGTGCTGGTCTTTTCATATTGCCCTGAGTGAATGACAGTGAACTGCAGGTGGGGCAAACAGGGAAGGTGCCTGTTGCTTCTGCTCAAAATTGCAATGAAATCTTAGATGGAAACAGACAGATAGGCTGACAAGTAGCTTTCATAGTAAACTATGGAAAAGAGGCAAATATTGTAAAGACAGTTCTATTCTAAAAATTAATGTGTCTACCTGAGCAGGTAGGATTCCCCTGGGAGAATATACCATACTGCTCTCTGGCAGTGAATTCCTTGGGATTGTTGAGCCTTCTGAGGAGGTCACACTATGATGACGTGGTGCTGGACTTGAAATGCTGATAAACTCCAGCTGAGTGGCTGTGCCACCCATTCAAGGTGTTCAGAGTCATGTTTTAAAGAATAAAAACAGACTTTTTTATCAATTATGAATTGAAATGCAAAGCAGCTTACCAAAGGGAAATCATAACTTGCCATTCAGTCTGTGATGAAATCCCATCCCATGTAATTTAACTGCAAGTCTGCTTACATCCATTAAATGTGAGGCTTTCTGCTGCTTTTGGTAGTCTTTGAACTACATTGTGGCTGGAGTTGGGTCAATGGAGGTGATATTCACTGTTCTTATCCAAGGGAGCCACTGCGAGTCCATGCTGCCAGTAAAGCTGATTACACATTAGTGGAATGATAAAAGTTGGATTGTCAGCATGTAAACTCCTGGCAGCCAGGAATCATGCAGCTCATCCTGTGTATTACACCACCTCCTGGCAGTCACTGTTGAAGGGCTAATTACTACATGTCACAATATGCAAGCAACACTTCTCAGAAAACTCAGAACAACAAGCTACACAAGGGGATAAACTGAGTGCTGGGATGCATAAATGAAACAACTAATTGATGCCTTTCAAATCCATCAACTTTGCTTTTACTGTGTTTTTTTTTCCTTAAAAAAAACCAAACAAACCAAAACTACCAACAACAAAACATGATCACTGTATTCCACCTGATAAAATGCTCAGTCAACTTCATTCTCTATGACATGAGAGGACATTCTTGTCTCACTGCATACAAACCAGTGTCTCAATAGGACTTTGAAACCCATGAACTGTATTGTGTGGACTGCAGAGAATATCTTGCTGTGCTCCCTATTCTCTAGCAGTGACAGCTACAGGAGGTGTGACATTACCTTTCTGATAAGTATCTTAGGGAACCTTGGAGGCAACTAATTTTCAGGTTTATTTCCAAAACTGGGCTGCCCTTTTCTGAACAACATGCCTTTGAAGAAAGTATCTTTTACCTTTTTATTTATAGAAGTCAGCTGTGTTTCACTTAAACAGCTCTGGGGGACATAGTTCTCTGACAAGTCAAAATTCATACAGGCATTTTAGTCTGTTTGTCTGCATCATTAGCTCACTAATTGTGATCTGGCTGAAAGACCTGTCTCAGGGTGATGGCTCCAACTTGCTATCTTAACTGCAGTGTAACCTTGTTGACATGATTCTGCCCCTCAGCTCCACTGCTGAGACCTATATCCAGCTCTGGAGTTCTCAGTACAGGAGAGACATGAACCTGTTGGAGTGGGTCCAGGTGAGCACCACAAAAATGATCAGAGGGATGAAACACCTCTCCTATGAGGACAGTGTGGGAAAGTTGGGGTTGTTCAGCCTTGAGAAGACCACTAGATGGAGAGACTCTACAGTAAAAATCCAGCATCCACAGGTACTTGAAGTAGGGCACATGTACCTCCTAGCATCTTAAAAATCAGAGCAGCTGTTTCTGCATTTTGTCCTGTCAGTTTCTCTTTCCCCAACTATTTATTCAATGGAAAAAAAGAATGTCAATTACTATACTCTGTGCATCTAAAAGTGGATACTTTACTTAGCCCACTCTAAACAAGCAATATGGAAAGAGAGTGCAAAGTGCTTTTTTTCTTATCATGGCTGATGAATGTATCTATGTTTGTACATTTTACACTCAAATAACTGTGTTTTCTTTTCTCCCTCAGAACTGCACAGTAAAGAGAAGGCTATTTACAAACAGCAGTGTCAGTTGCTAGCTTCTTGAAGTGTCAGTTCTAAGTGCTTATTTTGGCAGGATCAAATATTCGCCAGTACTACAAAAAACAGAGAAAATGAAATATTCATACTCATCTGAGGGAAACCTGCCAATCTTTGAACATTCACCCTACTAGAGCTTCTTGAAATAGACAAGAGCTAGACTTTTTAAAGTCACAATAATGCAAAAGCTGCAGTAGAGGAAAAAGATGGAAAAAAGATAATTCCTATTCCTTCATGAACCAGTCAAGTAAGACAGTCGTCTCTGTTGTATTTCTAACAAAATGAAACCAGAAATTATCTCCATTTTTTGATATGAATAACCCACTACCAAACCCAGGAGTGTCTCAAACTAAGCAGTGACTCAAATGTCAGTTATGATGAGCTTAAACACCACACTCTAATGCATGCTCTATAAATCTGTAGGAAGTGGAAGCTCCAAGTAATCTACTTTTCACTGTGGGGTACCCTAGACTTGATAATTCTTGGAATAATACTAAGCTAGATGAAATACTTTGTTGTTGTTTAAGGTAGCCAAAGTGGGTTCACTGACTTAAAAATAAATGCCTTTATCAGCATTTAGGTGACTGAGTTCAAAGCAAAAGTGAACACTGAAGAGATGTGTAATTTCCGTGGAAACAGGAGCTAAACAGAAACATCTGCTTTGAGTCATCTTAGCATCCAATGGGCCCTGACTCCACAAAGCCTTTACACTTAGATGTTGACTGACTGAACTAAGATTTAAGCATGCACATGAGCACTTTGGTTAGCTGGGGCCACTTACTGAGTTAATACCAACAGATACAGAAGGGGAAGCCATAAAATTACACAAGGGGCTCTATAGTTCATTATTACAATGTCACTATTAAGTGAATGAATTAAAGCCATGAAGGGGTTTAATTAAGGGGCTTCAGTTACAATGAAATAGAGAAGTTGGAGAGTCAGCTGATTGTCATCTTGTTAGAAATTACTTGAGGAATAGAGTAATACACTTTATCCATATTCCTCCAAAGGAATCATTGGCTATTTATGATTGCATCTTTTCTCTCCAATCATTCACCTGTCCAGAGGACCATTGATTTACTGCATAAGGATTCTTGAGGTTTTTAAGTTGAAGATCTCTATAATTAAGCAGCTGAAGAGTTCATCTGACAACTGCATTACTACTGAAGAAAAATTCCATTGAAACCTGTGCCTGATAGGAAGAGATGTAAACCTCTGTGTGATGTGACAGATCAGTATCATTTTTCCTGGGAAGGTCTGGGCAAGCACTCCTTCAGTGAAGGAGGATTCCTGTAAAACTGAAGTGTCAGGTGCAAACTGGAAAGTCCCTGAACAGTATCTCTTCCAGCAGGACCAGATGCTTTGAAGAGCCTAAAAAAAAAAAAAGAAGAAGAAGAAGAAAAGATTGATTGCCTGTGTCTAATCTAGCTGAGTTACACTGGGTATTGAGTCCTGCAGGATTACAGTCTATCAAGGCTAGTGATTAAAGGCACTCAGAGTATTGCCAATCTATTTTCATTGACTCAGATTAATAAAATGCTGCCTGAAATACAAGTCTCTGTGTTTAAAATAGTACTGGCCCTATTTCTGCCATCATTTTTCACTTGTGATTGTGGCCCTCACTTTACCATCAGGCCCACTGGAATAAGTGGAGTCAGCTGCATAGTGAGATACTGATCCCAGTTTCAATCTACTACAGAACATAGAGGATAATTTCTACTGATGCACTGTGAGACAGAGCCAAGTAGTGTGCAAAGCAGCAACAAATTAGTAAAGGGGGAGAATTCAATAAAGCATCCAGGCTGCTTATTTTAATAACAAAGGAAAACAAATATAGACTCAAAAACCCCAACACCCTGTAATAATACTGATTAGGATTGACTCTATGAATGTGTCAGAATGCATAATTAGAATGTGAAAATTAGTGTGATCTTTCAACACTTCTTTGCATCCTGATGAGGTTCAGTAAGCTGAGTAGCAGTATTTGCACCTTTACCCTTTTTAAACCCCAAGGGTAATGAACTATTTATAAGAATGTGAGAGCTGCACATTTATTACCATATCATGTCATGCATACTGAACAAGGTGCTAAAGATGGAGAAGGTGGAAAAAGGTTTAGGGAGAACTACAGAAACCCTCTTGGCATTTTTTTAGGCCAGGTGCACTGTAGCAACAGAAGTGTTTCATTTACAAAGAGGCAAACTACAGCTCAGTTAAGCTCAAAATTATTCCTAGTGTGACATATTTACACTGGGAATCTGAATCACAAAAATTAAAACATCCACTGGGAACATGCAAATCTGAGACATTTCTGGAAGTACCCAAATTTCCCTGGGCTTCTTTCTTGTTCCTTGGCAATATGCCTGACAGAGATCTAAAATGCTTGGACTTCTGGTGCCTAGTTACCTCACAGAGCTGTCACATGAATGTTAAGTATTAAATATGTAATGTGAAGACAGTGTAACTTCACATCACTTCCAAAATATGGTACTTACTATCATTTAATCTGTTTTATTCATCTTACACATGGGTTTGCTTCCACTGAATATAAAATGTAGGTTTCACAGAAGTCTATTGACCGTATACCATTGAAGTCTAACTCCTTAGCAGGGTATAATATTCACCATAAAAAATATAGGATACAGTAGATGATAAAAATATAAGAATATGAGTAGATGTTGAGCAAAATGAGTATCTATTACACGTAGGTTTGGCCACTTTGGCTTTAGTCAGGTTAAGCTGAAGCTATAGGATCAGAAAACCCTGGAGATGTAAGACAGAGAAGAACTGGGCTTTCTCACCTTTGGTTTGTGGATGAAACAGCTTTAGTGCCAAGTATCTAGGGAAGCTAAATTTTACCTTATTTTAACTGTGGTGGAAAAGTACCACAATCAATCTCATAAATTTATATAGTTTGGTACATTTCTATGATTAAGATAATAAAAGCCTAACAGCTTGATTGCGTTCCTCCAGCCATAAACCTCGAATCTGCATTTATGAAGAAGTTCTCATGGAACCAGCCAAAAAAATCCTATGGTAGATTAGCAGCTTTGAATCAATTTTTCTTCTAGATCTTATGTATGTAACTTCCTTCTTTTACCTGTTTTTGTTTTTCATTCTGTAAGCACATAGTCATCATTTGCATTCCTGTCACATATCTCTGCAGCATGTGGATTTGTCCCACCACACTGGCTTGCCAGCATTCTTCACTACATGACCAAGTTCTCAAGTAAAATTCTTTCCTTCTATTCCTGCCAATGTGTACTGGCTCAGGCACTATCGCTGGAGCTCTCAGGATTTTCAGCAGTGGAAGGGGGGATAAAAGAAGGAGCTAATGAATGGTAATAGATATTACAAGCATTTGTGGCCAAATCCTGTAGTCACAAGTCACACAGGAATAACGTGGCAGTGAAAAAAAGTCAAGATAAACATCCTTTTTAAGCCTTGTTACTCTACCAGGAAAAAAAGTAGAAGTGCAATTTGGACAGTGACAGAAAACTTCACTAGATGTGTTATTGTTTATGTGTAGTGGACCAAGGCCCTCTACTTTGGCTTCCCAGCCCACCCAGTGATGGCTGGAGACTGGCAGAATTACTCTCACACAATGGCACAAGCATGTGGTGGTCATCAGAGAAGGAAGCCCTTCAGCATTTCACATTTGTGCTTTTTTTCACTGCACAGCAGTGTCCTTTTGTGGATGCACCCTTGGAAGTGTTTCTCTGGGGAGCAATGCCAACATGTTTTGAGCCTTCTGCAGTGTTTGTGCCTGAAGTCTCAAGTTGGTCTCTTAAATGGAGTTAAACTACAGGAAAGCCAGCAGTGTGCCCAGGTGGCTAAGGAGGCCAACAGCATCCTGGCTTGGATCAGAAATGGTGTGATCCAGAGAAGGACCAGAGGAGTGACTGGCCCACTGTACTCTGCGCTGGTGAGGCCACACCTTGAATACTGTGTTCAGTTTTGGGCCTCTTGCTACAAGAAAGACATAGAGGCAATGGAGTGTGTCCAGAGAAGGGTCTAGAGAATAAGTCTTATGAGGAGTAACTGAGGGAACTGGGGTTGTTTAGTCTGAAGAAGAGGAGGCTCAGAGGTGACCTTATCTCTCTCTACAATTACCTGAAAGGAGGTTATAGCTAGATGAGGGCCAGTCTCTTCTCCTGGGTTACCAGTGATAGGACAAGAGGAAATGGCCTCAAGTTGCATCAGGGAAGGTTTAGATTGGATATTAGGAAAAATTTCTTCACAGAAAGAGCAGTTAGGCATTGGCACGGGCTGCCCTGGGGTGTGGTGGAGTCATCATCCCTGAAGGTGTTTAAAAAACATCTAGATGTGGTACTTATGGACATGGTTTAGTGACATGGGGGTGATTCATTGATGGTTGGACTTAGAAGTCTCTTCCAACCTGAATGATTCTGTGAAAGTAAGGAATTGTGGCTCATTGCTTGGTTTTGAAGTCTGAGTACACAAAACCACATTCTTACCCTGCAGAGCACCCTTCCATATATTTAACATTTCCAGTTTTATATCTGGTGAGCAAACAAAAGGTCTTTTGCTTTTACTTATCAGAAAAAAACCTTTTACTTAGCTCCCCCCATGAACCAAGACATCACATGTGCTTGGTATTGATGTACGCCATTTGCTGTAAACTAAAAGACTTGTGAGCCCACAGCCTATTCTTTATGGACATAATGCATCCAGACTTTAAAGCATCAGACATTAAATTTCTATTAGCATGTTATTAACAATTGTGACAGGCTTATTTCCTCCCTAGTTTATCTAAAGAATGAAAAATGGCAAACTCAATAAAAACCTGTTTTCTAGCCAGCCAGTAATTTGATTTACAATGGATTTGTACAGTGCCTGATTTATGCCAACGCTGTTGTGTATCTCTGCAAAATACAAACAATTAACTAATGATTTATGCTTATACAAGCACAGGGGAAAGATGATCAGAATTTTTTCTCATGTCTGTTCCTCTCCCAGCACTCTCAGCCCTCAAAAAATGAAGACTAATGTGATCATATGTGCTTCAACAGTCAGTAAACACTTTTTAATTAGAAATACAGAGAACAACCCTGAGCGACCATGCCTATCACCTAGATATGTGTCTATGCAAGACCTAACAGCAGTTGAAGCTTCTTAACACCGGAAAATATTTTACATTGGATTGACTCATCATACCTTTGCTCTCCTAAAAGCTGAGATGCTAAAATTACAAGCCTTGCAGCTAGAAACAAAGGAAAAAATGTTACCTATCTCCTTTATTTCTCAGGGTTTCACATTCTTCTCTGCTGTTACAGAAAATACTGTATTATTGTGCCCTTGGGACAAACTCCTTCAACAAAAACTGGTATCAACATAGTGTTCAAAACTAAAATCTTTTTACAGTTGAAACCAGTGAACCCCCAAAATCAATGCTATATTTATAGTGTCTTCATGACAGCTAGATAACAATCTTTTCACCTCCTGAGGAAACCCTAATAGCTATGAAGAGTACAAGTAGAAGTTAGTTCTTTTAAATTAAGCATGCTCATAAATCTTCCTCTGAGCTAATCAAAGCAATTTTTTTATTCCAGCAGGCTTCCTTTAAAAAAAAAAAGTATAATAATCAGCTAACAGGAGTAATCAGTGCTTGCTTCATTGAAATATCCTTGAACACAAATGTAATGATAGAACTGTCCAAAAATGTGAAATGCTGGCCTTTTGGTCACTAGTTAAAAGAGCATATGGGCTAGTCTTAAAATTATACAGTTTAAGAGTCTAACTAAACCTATTTTAAGGCTAGATTATTTAGAGGCAGTGGAGACTTCCTGATCATCCTTCATCTAATCTGACGACATAGCTCTTGAAAGCCCTTGGCCATAATGCCTGCATTAAACACATATCTCAGTATAGAAAAAAATAGGGAGTTCTGAATGACAGACCCAAGAACAAAGGATCTCTCACTCTCTTCTCACTTCCAGCCTACCCTTATTTATCTTCACTTTCTCAGCATTGCCTTTTTCCATGCTTTTATCTGCTTGACTGAAAAGCTTCTTGCTATCAAAATCTTTCAGCTCATGTAGGTAACTAAGGCAAATCAGTTCATTTATCCAGTTGCCTTAAGGAATCAGAATAAGAAATCATATCAGCACTAGATGGAGCTCCTCTACAGCAACATCTCAGGAGAAACCTTTGGGGCTTGAGAAAGTGGAAAGCAGGGGTGGAGGTCCAGTGCTGGAGTAGCAGGAGGATGCTCTCAGGGCAGTCAGGTTGGCTGCAGCATCCCCATGCTGCCCTGCAGGACCTCCATATCCTGCCAGGACTGTTCCTTTGCTTTCCAAACGAGGGAGTGAGGAGATCCCTGGGACCATCCTTCAATGTTTAGTGTCTGCACAGATGTAGCACATAGCAGGTGGCCTCAGGGATATGGGATATAGCACCAAGTAAGCTAAGAGGTTTAATTACAGTTGTGTTATCTCCAATTCTATGACACAGGACAAAACTGAACTCCAGTTTCATAGTTTTACTTCATTCCTCTGCACACAGCATTTACAGGAGAATGAATCTGAACACATTTTGTCACTAACATAGTGAAGAATAGGTGCTGAAAACTGATTTTCAAATACAATCACATACTTAGAAAAAATGAAGAACATCAATGCTTGCAGTTTGAACTTGAAATTATCCCTTCTACTTTCTTCAAAATAATCTTACCCAAAATTAAAAAGGAAAAGCTACATCTGTTGAAAAGTTAGCTAAAAAAGACAGATGCCTTTTAATTTCCTTCCTTCTAGAAAATAACATGGAGAAACATTGGAATTACACCTACAAGCTCCACCTTCACTGACAGCTTTGTATAATAACTCAAATTTATAGACTGTTCTCTCATTTTATCCCCTTATAACATAAAGTAGTACAGTAAAAATGTATAGGCCCATCTACTGTTTTGTGATACAACAGCTGTTACCAGCTGGAGATGCTTTATGTCTAGTTGCACTGACAATGTTAAAAGGCATTTCCTTAATCACCTTCAATTGAACAATTTTTTTCTCTTTTTCAAGACATTTTTTAGCTTAAAACTTTTAAGTCCCTCTTTTGAAAGATTAAAACTGAAATTGCATATGGATTGGAAAGATTAAATGACTTTTTTTAAAGAAAGATTGAAACTGAGTATCACAAAAAAAGTGTCAACCTCACTAGCAAACTAAACAGCTTTTTAAAACTTCTCACCAGATCATTAAATTGAGGTGCCATAAACAGAACAATATACCTTACCTGCCATATCCCATAGCTGACAGAGATTTTTGACTGATGTCTTTTCACCTGAATGAAAAGTCCTTTTGCTTTTCAAAGATATTTATGCAGACTCTTTCAAGATACACAGATGTATTATTTCAGGGAAGAGCGACTGGCTATTGAGCAAGAGGGACCACAGAGTTTTTTAAGTGTTTCACCAAACAGATATATTATGGTAAAAATTTGTAAGATTTTTTATTTTTTAAATTCAGTCCTGGATTTTCCTTGTCCAGGGGACAAGAAAAAGTAGTTCTGTGAGATGTGAGGATTTCCATAAAAGAAAGAAGCAGGGAAGCTGGGTTTCCTGTGTTCATTCAACTCCTGTAGTGACAAAATCCTACTCATGTGCAGCTGAAAGAGTTTTCCTTGGTAGTTAGCATTGTTGGTGTATGCCAAATGTCAAAATAAATAGATGATAAATTTTCTAAGACAGTAAAATCAGAAACTAAGTTTTGTAGTTTTTAAAAGAGCACAAAACCACCTCCTCTCACTAGAAAAAGAAAATACCAGGCAGACTTTAAAAACAGATTTTATTTAGTAATTGAAATAAAAAACAAAACAAAACACTGAGCTGGATATTTGGAAATTAACCCCACATTACCGAAATAGCTTATGAACCTTTTTTTGAAAGATAAGATGATAAAGTGTAAAAAACTAGCCCTGTCACACTTCCCAGTTTAACTGTAATGAGCACAGGAATTGATTTGCATTTTACAGATACATAGGTCATTACTAATTCATTAACACCTCATTCAGAAATTTAGGTTGTATTTTAAAATGGTTATTTACACAAAATGGCATTGGATCAATGCAGTATCCTAAAACCAAAGTGCAACTGAGGTTGTGTGGGGCTCAATGCTAAAATCAATGTAAATAAATTAAAATAGTTGAGACAAGGTTTACAAATTCCTGAATTCTATAGCATATGGAATTTACTGAGGAACAATTCCACAAAACTTTAATGCAATTGTGAATTGATAAATAAATAAGTTAAATAGTAGAATCTCCATAAAATAGTAAATTATTGTCTCCATTTTGAGCACTGGAGGCAAGCACTATTAATAATAGCCAGGGATTCTATTATGTAAAATACTAGATCTCTCCTGAGACCTTTTGTTAAGTAAAAGGTTTCCATTATCTATCTTGTGGTGTGGTTTTTTTTTCTCCTCCAACATAGTTTAGCATCCTTTTGCTTCTGTAATAGTATAATTAAAAGCCTTCCCCTGATTTCAGCAAAACAGTGTTATTCTTTAGCCAGAGCCAGCTTTAAAGAGACACAAGAACATGCAAAAAAATTCAAGGCAACCTCCTAACATCCAAGTCCAGTCATGCCAGCATGAATTCTTTTTCTCCAAGCTTAAAAACTACTTTAAATTAAGTACTGATTTTCATTCTTTGGCACTCCCTCCTCCACTGACTGTGTTACCCACAGCTCAGAAACAATTTTAAATTTTTTCCTAAATGTTCTCCTGAGCACTTTCATGTCTTCTACCCGGGAATGATCTTCTCCTATAACAACATGGGAGACACCCTCTTCAAGGCAAGAGACTACTTTTGCCCCATAAAAACGGAGCTCCAGAGCTCTAATTGATAGTGTTGTTCCATGGATTTTGGTGCTGGGCTCATTAATAACAGCACAACAGTCCACATAAACAGTGTTTCCTCTGAATATACTGAGCTGACAGTTGTTCCATGAGTAACGTTCTTCTAACTCTGCAATCACGTCCAGAGGCATCACCTTATTGTCTTTCATTCTTGAGAACACTTCCTTGAGTTGTGTAACATCCAAGTCTACCGTGTAGCTGTCTCCATAACAATCATACTCCCGAGCAAAATGTTCTTTTGTGTCAGGACACATGTGAATCATAAAGGCTGGCTGCCAAGGCACCAGTGTTTTGGTTTGAAAACACTGAAGGAGCCACTCTGCCCTCACCACATCATATTTGTTGGAAGCAATGATGTTCTTCACTCTGACATTCTCAGCTCCTGCAATGACACAGTAAGTCTCTGGTCCTGGGTTCTGCACCACACTGCCACCACATTCAGCTATTCTACTTTCCAGTTCAGACTTTGAGTATTTTCCCATTCCTGTCATAACACAAAACTCAACATCTTCAAACACATTTGAAACCTTGTTTACACTAGAAAGATCAGGAGCTTTAAATTGCTCAGCTATTCCAATTACCTTCCTTACTTTTGATATAGTTTTCTTTTTTTTCTCTTGTGGCTCATCATACTCATCTATATGAAGATGCTTAGATGCCAATTTTCCTTCTGCTTTGCTTCTGAGCTGTTCTAACATGTCCAAAGTCATGCACTCATACCAGTCTTTGTCCTCTCTTATCTTCTCAATTCGGGGGAATCTCAAAGTGCAGTCAGTTTTGTACATATCACTGCTAACAATCTCAGCTGCCCTGACCTGAACTATGACAGAGTTGCAAGGTTCAATGTACATTTCAGGTTTCTCAGTTCCACACAGAATGTTAGAGGGAGGGTCCTTCCTATTGTAGGGCTTCCAGTGTTTAGTCAGTTTCAAACCTAGATCATACAATTCCTTCATAGTATAGCCAGAGCCAACACGACAAATAGAGTGGAAAATGGTAGGTTTTTCATTTGGAGGGGGTGTCTCTGCAATAGCACACAGAAAATGAGACATCATTCCACCACGTGAGCCCTTCCCCCAGTAACCACCAACAATTAAAAGGTCTAGTTCATCCATCAGCCCATTGACATATTCTGGCTTGATTTTTAACCACCCTTCACCACGTTTGTCAGGCTTGTAGGTGGACATGGGATCTTTCACCACAATCCCTTCCTCTCTGTTATCTATTGCTTCATTTAAAGCATCAATTACATCTTTTCTTGTTCTGGCACTTTTTTTATGTACAACATGTATCCTGCCTGTTACTGGGGTAAATATGCTACCTAAGATCTCAAATCTTCTGCTTAGTACCTCGTGCCCCAACTTCTGATCGTTAACCATCAATACATCAAACACACAGAAGCAGGTCTGCAGATCAGAGTCCTCCACCATTCTTTTTATATCAAATTTGTTTCCCTTTTGCATAAAGGTTTGTGTCTTAGGGTTGTAAGCCATCATTTCACCATCGAGAATGCAATTTTGTATATTGCTCTTAAAGACATGATGAATAAATGGTGTTAATGAACCTTCAAGGGGGGAAGCACCAAACTGCTGAGTATAGTCAAAGCCATTTCGGGAGAAATATTTATACACATCTCCATCTCTGTGCATCTGCATACGTTCACCGTCCAGCTTAGTTTCTATGTAAAACATCTGGTTATTCATTTGTTTCTCAATTTGCTGGACATCAGCAATAGCAGCAAGCATTGGTTTAAAGGCAGAAAACAACATGATAGAAACATCACTAAGCGAGACAGAGGGATCATGCAGTTGTCTGCAAACTTTTTCCAAATCAGTTGTGACATTGTGTAGTTCAGCAGCATCGGGATGAAAAACGGAAAATATAGTTTGCTGACTAACACCAAGCTTTAGATCCTTTATAATCATCCGAATGAGCCATTTTTGTTCCAGGGCTGTGCTCTGGGTAATTAACTGAAGAAGACTTTTCTTTAACACACCCTTGTTTTTAGCAGCATTATTATTAGCTATTGCATCTAAGTGTTCATTGACCTGTTCTATTGTCAGCCTGCCTTGTTTTGGGCTCCTTGGTTTTAATACAAAGTATGCAATCATTGCAAAATCTCCAGCATCTCCACGTGAGCCAGCAGGTGTTCTGTAATTTAAAAGCCTTGCAGCATCTTTCCCATCTTTTGGTAAGTTAAGCAGTTGAATATACAGCTTTGCAAGCATAGTTTCTTTAATTCCATATGCCATCCTTTCTCTTTCCAACTGTGGAAGTATAAGGCGCATAGCTGGATAAAAAGAATCTGTGACATCTTTCTCTTTTTGATGAAGAGCATCGTGGAATTTTCTCCAGGAATCCAGAAAATCCTTGAAATACTTTATTTTCTCTGGACGAGATTTACATGTCTGTATTCGCTCCAGAGTAGAACACAGATCTGCAAAAGGCACATGAGAGGCCACTGTTTTTTTAGCAGAAGGCTGGAAAGCAGGTGTGGAAGCCATCAGAGTCTGGTTTTCACTAAACAAACAAACAGAAAGTATATGTTTGTAGAGAAAGAAAATGCCAGCACATTATTCTGCCTAAAAAAACTCAAATTGATTTCCTTATTTTTCCAAATAGGATTAAACAGTTATCCTTACTTAAAGGCCACCAGCTGGTACCACTATCCTTGGTTACAGGTTAAACTCAGCAGCAAGGCTGCGACACTCTCACACAAGGCATGACCCAGACGAGAGGACAGCAACACGGGTGAAGGCATCAAGCACCCTTTCCGCTGCTGTGCGGGCAGGAATTTTCACTGCTCTGAGACCGATTTCCTCCGCTATCTTCCCCTGGAGCACGGTCCGTTCTCGGCACCATCCCGCCCTCGGCTCCTGGCGATCAGCAGCACCTCGGTGGCTGAGGAGACCCGTCAGGGGCGGCGGTGGGGGAGCGGGGTACTGCGAGGCCCCGTACCGCTCCCGGTGGGGGCACAGCGGCCAAGGCGCTCCTCTAGCGGGCACGCTCCATACCCACCAACCTGCACCACATCGCTGCCACGGACACTGGGCAGGAGGGAGCGGACAGCACCCAGGGTGTACCTTCCGCAGTGCACCTTTCGCTGCGCACCGGCCGCCCCCCTCCCCTTAGAACGGACTGCCGGGATGACGGAGGAGGAGCAGACCCATCCCCGTAGGCGACTTACACGGAGCCAAAGTCACTCTAGCCGCCCTCCGGTACCGGTAGGGTAGCCGCGTCCCGTGCTCCTCTCTCGGACACAGTGATTCCGGACGTCAAGGAAAGCCTCGGCTACCGTGGCAACCTAAGCCGGGGCTAGGAGAGGAAGGCCAGGAGAACGGACGGACCCTGCCCCGGAAGCGGAAGCGGCGACGGGAGAGGCTTCCTGTCTAGGAAGGAGCGGGGGTTGAAGTTGCGTGTTGGGGTCTACGCTGGGCTGAGGCACTGCCAGCGGGAGCTGCCGCGGCCGCGCAGGAGAATGCGGCGGGTGGGTCTCTTCTCGCCTCGGGCCAGCCCCGCTCCGAGGGGAGGGATCTGGGGTAGGGGTAGGTGGCGGGCCGGTCCTGTCCCGTCCCTGTAAGGCCGCGATGGGCGGAGGGGGGAAGCCGGGGCGCGCCTGCGGGGCTGACCGCGATATGGTGGGGCTGGGCGGCGGCGGCCGGCACGTTTGGGTTGGGGTTGGGTTTGAGGTCGAGGTCTAAGGTCTCGCCGTGACTAACCGTGGCTCCTCCCGGACGGGAGCGGCTGGCGGGCCAGGGGTGCTGTGGCTCCTGTGTCCGCGTTTCGGGACGGCTCTCCCGAGAAACTAAACTGCTGCGTTGATAGCACCCTTAAAAGTCCCTTCAGGTGCCTTTCCTGCTAAGCCTTAGGGGACAATTTTGCGTATCTAGTGTTTCGGTTGTCGCCGCTGCCATATGGAACGATTCGTGCTGATGAGAGTGTTTGCAGAAGGTGGGGCAGATGATGATAACTTTGAGGTTGCTTAACGTGCCAAGCGAATATATTGAGAAGGCTGAGCACGGTGCTCCCTTTCATGTAAAAATGGAAATGATTTAACATGCATGAAAAGTAAGATGTCTTAGGAGCCTATGCTTGCTGAAACGCTGAGGCTCTAATATGATAAGTGCCCTTAGTTTGTTGTTGCTTTTTTGTTTGTTTGTTTCTTTTTGTTTTAACACAGTACCATCATAATTTCAGAGAAGCTTGTAGGATTTGTCAGCTGGGAGAACTACTACAATAAGAGTTAAGGGGAAAATGCTTTCAGTTATGAGTATGTACCACTTGATGCAGAGCTGTGGAAGTTTGCTCTTTGAAATAAGCAGGACGGGTATCTCGCTGATTTTAAAAGCTAGTCTAACAGAGGAGTTGGTATTTCGACTTACAGGAGTTTTCTGAATAAATATGACCAAATGTAAAGCTTGTGTAAATGTTGTCTGTGTCTGAAGGAGGTGGAGTGTAGGAGAAGGAAGTTCAATAGGAAGAAACAAATGTCTTCAGGTATTTCTTTGTAATCTTAAGAAATACCTCATTTTGTGTGTGTGTTTTGAAATCTGAAGGATTGCAGTGAGTGTTAAAACTAACTTTTTGTTTAAAGCTCCTTAATGAGAAAGCAGCCATTAAATACCTGGGTGTTCTTAGCACTATCATTAAGGTTGCTAATACACTGAAAGTTAGTTTTATGGAGGCAATGTAAATCTATCATAACTTTGTTATATGCTATGTATGTGTTATACTGTGTGTCCAGGACATTTCATGTGATTCTTAAATGTCACTATATAAGTCTATTAGGTGTCTCAAGGAAGAGCTGAACTTGATAAGGAGCATAAACATGATGTGCATGATTTCGTAAGTAAAGCAGGAGTAACTTCTAGGGGTATTGGCTGTTAGCACTTCATTTTCTTTCAAGTAACTGAAGACAAGCAGTGATTATATGCATAACTCAAAAGCAATTTTACTGAAAGTTTATAAATTGAATTGTCTTTCAGGCAGAGATGAAGCCTGGGAAACCATCACATCCAAAGGTAAATGTTTTATAATGTGATTAGTGTATGAAAATAGCAACAGAATTTGTGGTAAAATCAGGAGTAATTTCAGCTGCTGTTCAAAATAAAAGGTCATTCCCAAGTTCAAGTATGCACTTGGGGTTTTTATGATCTTCAGTTGATAATGACATTAACCATTTAAGGATAGCATTAGGGCACAGCAGAATATTTGGAAGTGATGAGTTTCAATTTTTGTGCCACAGAGATATAAACGTATGTAGATATGCACACACACATTTGTATCTATATATCTCCACTGCTGAATATGTAGGTGAGTATGAAACGTTTCTGGCTGTGTAGTTCACCCTTCCTGTTAACTACCGGGGGTTGAGTTCTAGCTGCAGGGTGCATTGGTTTTGCAACTTCAGTAGCAAAGTTTTTATATGTACATACAAGTGTATCCAAAGTAATCAGGCAGCGGCAGTATAGCATTTTGATAATATTATCCTACTGAAATGAAAATAGAAGCAGGACACAAATGAAACTAACATGGTTTGTAAAATCAGCTGTACCAGTCTGCAAATAGCAATCCTTAGTGTGTATGTGATAGCCATCTGCAAAACTTAAATCAACTAAGACATCTATTACTTGTTTTTTGGTGGTTGTTTTTTTGTGGTGGGTCTCTTTCACTTTTGTGACTGTCTTATTGAGAGCATTTTTGGAGTCTTTCATTTTGTAAGAAAGTCAGAAAAATTTTGAATAGCATAGATGAGGAGAGTGTTCTTACTGTCTCGTTATCAATGTTCTTATAGTCTTGAAATGTAATGCAGGAAATGTTTGTCAGCTTCACTAGGAAGTTCATAGAATCGTAGAATGTTTGGGGTTGCAAGGGACCTTCAAAGGTCATCTGGTCCAACTCCCCTGCAATAAGAAGGGCTGTCCTCAGCTAGATTGCTCAGATTACACGGAGCCCTGCCCATGATGAAGCCATGCTGGCTGTCTCAAATCACCTCCCCATTCTCTGTGAGCCTTAGCATAGCTTCTAGGAGAACCTGTTTTCATGATCTTCCTAGACACAGAGGTGAGGTTGACAGATAGGTAGTTCCCACAGTCCTCCTTTAAATTATACCTTATGTGTTTCCTAATTACTGTGACTTCTTTAGTACAGAAAGAGATCACAAGAATTAAATTTTCATATGACAATATTTATGTAAACTTGGATGTGGATATTGAATATGAGCTTATAAATAATATAAGAGAACAAAGCTGAGATAACTGCTCTCATCTATATTTCACCAGGTTGACATATTTGAAGTAGATTATATAAAGGTTTATTTCATCTTGGCTTTCATTAATATGAAAATCTTAAGATCTAACATTTATTTTTATTTCATATTTATATTTAATTACTACATAAAGTAATTAGAGATGTCTTATTACACTTGAACCCAGCAGTGAATAATAATGAGAGATTCTGTGTATGTTATGAGACATAACTATCTGTTATGGTTGGAAAGATGATTGAATCCATTATCACTCTCCTCATTTTATGCTATGTGTATGTTTCTGTTGTGAGTCTGTTTTCCTGTTTGGACTTCTAAGCAGTTGTGCTTTTCATTGGCCAGAGAGTAAGGTTGTTGACTGTTTTCAGTGGTCTTGTATGATGATTCAGTCTTTCATTCAGTTGAAGATTTAATCTGAATTACTGATCTGGCAGTGGAAAGCTGCCAGTATAAATCAGAATGAATCCAAATATAGCAAAACAGCTGTCATAAATGTAACTACAATGTGGTGTCTTACTGTAGAGGAGTCTTTTTTTCTATGACCAGTTTACGTGTTGCTCTGTAATCACAGTTGGTCATGGTTCTGAAAGACAGACACTGCACAATAGCAGACCAAATATTCATTGTGAGCTTGCACTGAGTACAGGGTGATGTGCATAGGCTTACTGAATGCTCTTGGCCTTAATCAGTAGCAACTTAACATAAGGGCTATTTTTTTTATGTACTGTGGAGTCTAGAATTACTTATTATGAGAAGCTTTGATAAACTTGTAATAAAGTCTGTATGGTTGTTTTGTTGGTCGGTAGGGAAGACAGAGGGAAAGCACAAGTTGTTATGGTCCTAGTCAAGCTATTTTCTAGTGCTGCTGATGGGCCTTGCCTGCTGAAAGAGATGTAAATAGGCTTTTGAAGAGTTCTAAAGCCTTTTCTTCATGACTGCTTTTCTGCTTGTTTCACAGCTGGTTTCCAAAATTTCAAAGGGAATTTGCCACCAAGTTTGATGTTTATACAGTAATGTAATGACTTGCTTTAATCTTCTGCAAGTATGAATACTTAAATCACTTCTTTTTTTTTTTTTTCCCTGATATTTATATAAATATATGTTTGGGTTTTTCTTATAGGATTTACTTGGAGTAAAAGATCACTGACTTCTACAATGGAAAAGTCATGGATGCTTTGGACCTTTGTTAAAAGATGGCTACTAGCTTTGGCTTCCTGGTCTTGGAGTCTCTGTCGTATTTGTCTTCTACCTTTGATAGTAACTTTTCACTTGTATGGAGGCATTATACTCCTTATATTAATATTTGTGTCAATAGCAGGTATATTGTATAAATTCCAGGATGTGCTGCTTTACTTCCCTGAACAGCCCTCTTCATCACGCCTTTATGTTCCTATGCCTACCGGTATACCACATGAAAATATCTTCATCAAAACCAAAGATGGAGTTCTTCTCAATCTTATTCTGCTGAGATACACAGGGGACAATGCAGCCTACTCTCCAACCATCATTTACTTTCATGGGAATGCAGGCAACATTGGCCACAGGTTGCCAAATGCTTTATTAATGCTGGTAAACCTGAAAGTAAACTTAATTCTTGTCGATTATAGAGGGTATGGAAAAAGTGAAGGTGAAGCAAGTGAAGAAGGTTTGTACTTAGATTCTGAGGCTGTGTTAGACTATGTGATGACTCGTTCTGATCTTGATAAAACAAAAATTTTTCTTTTTGGTCGTTCCTTGGGGGGAGCAGTAGCTATTCACTTAGCTTCTGAAAATTCCCATAGGATTTCTGCCATTGTGGTGGAGAACACCTTTCTTAGCATCCCATACATGGCCAGCACTTTGTTTTCTTTCTTTCCAATGAGATATCTTCCTTTGTGGTGCTACAAAAATAAGTTTCTGTCCTACAGAAAAATCTCTCAGTGCAGAATGCCTTCTCTCTTCATCTCTGGTTTGTCTGACCAGTTAATTCCACCAGTTATGATGAAGCAACTTTATGAATTATCCCCGGCTCGGACTAAGAGATTGGCAATATTTCCTGATGGAACTCATAATGACACTTGGCAGTGCCAGGGTTATTTCACTGCACTTGAACAGTTCATCAAAGAAGTAATAAAGAGTCACTCCCCTGAAGAAATGGCGAAAACATCATCTAATGTAACAATAATATAATTGATACTCTTCTGTGGGGTGGGGGGAGTACCTGCACTGTACCTTGATTTGTGACAAGTGGTGAAAGAATGTCCATTTTTAAATGTATGTCATGTCTGTACTTGCCTAAAGAGTGAAATTAAACTTGGAAAGGTCTGATGCTTTATTAAGATGTTCCAGATAACTTTTACATTTGCAGCATTGTAAATGAACCATTTTATGTCTTTCTCATACTTTTTTGGTATCTGTCGGTATGTTCCATTTGTTTGATATGTACAATGGATGCTATTAAAGGAACTTGCTACAAAAGTAGTACAGAATGTGTTAGTTTAGAACAACAGGAGGCACTTCAGTATTCACTGCTGTATGTGTGAGCTTTTCGGACAGTCATGGTTAGCACGATGATCTGTTGCTTCTCTTAGAGTTCAAGTGTGCCATGCATGAGGTTAATCCTTGAAATTTTATATTATGCAAGGTGGGAAGTCTTCAATGTGCTAAATAATACAACATTAATGGTAGAGTATATTTGCTGGTATACTAACTTGGGTTATTACTGTTTTTTTTATGGTTATGCATACATAGATATTTCAGTCTGCAACTGAAGAGGAAAAGACGCTTTCTAGGTTTTTATTTTCCCATTTGTATTATAATAACACCCAGAAAGTTGTATGTGCCTAAACATCATGGCTCCAGGATTTTTTTTTTTTTGCTTGGGCAATTTCTTTGTAGAAAACAGTAGTAACCTTCAAAAAAGAGCAGTGGCATTTAAGCTCCTTTCTGCCCCAACCTCTCCTCACTAATCTACAGACAAAGTATTTGTTGGTATTAGTCTGTTTGTTCATTTGAGGTGGGATTTCCCAAGGTAGGGTGGGTGGTGTGATTAAAAAGGAATGTCACACAAGGTAAGAAGTATGTATTTGTGGTTTATTTTGGTTTTGTTTGGGGATTTTTGTGTGTTGGGTTTTTTTCCCCCTGGTGTAGTTAAATGTCTGCCCTTCGTTTATACCTCCAAATGAAACAAATAATTATCAGTGATCACATGATTAGAGATTAATGTATACACTTGTTACAGTAAGGATAATAAAAATGAAAAATACATTAAATTTAGTAGACCTAAGCTTAGTTAGTCTGAAAGATGACATTTAGTTTAACACTCTTTTACAGTTCTGTTTTACCACATGGGAGTAGCCTCAGCATCAGCAGAAATGAATTTTCTTTAGATGTGCTGTGATTTTTTTGAAGCTAGTATCACCATTTCAGAGCCAGCAGTACTTAAATAGAGTTTGATTCTGACTGAATGTTGGGGTTCTTGTTTTGTTTTTAGGAGCCCTTATATGGTTTGCCTCTTCAAAACATTTCTTATGGGAAAGACAAACTGGAAAATCTTCCACGTAATTGTACAATTGCCCTTTAGACTGAAATTTTTAAATCAACTTCTCTGCCATGTTGTCCTGATTCAGAAAAGCATTTCAGCACACACTTAAAATCTGTGTCCTCATGGGCAGTAGTATTTTAAGCTTGTGCTTAAGATCTTGTTGAATAAAACTCCTTTCCTGAACTGGTGCCTTAATGGTTATGCCTCCTAAAATGTGTTGCATGGAATTATAGGTATTATGTACACATGGGTACTAGTTGTCAGTGATTTATAGGTAAGGTGATACATCTTTACTTAAATGTGATTTTTTTAATAGAAAATAGTTTTATTTTTAAATAAACATACACATACCAGAAGTTGCTGCTTTCTCTGGTAAGTAACTTTTGTCATACTATTAAGGTTTTCTTAGAGTTGATTGAAAAAGCTATAGACCCTTTGGGATCTGTAGACCTAAAATTATTATAGACAGAGTATGGTTTTAAATCTGAGTGAAACACACACTGTCACCTCAGCCTTCCAGTGATGGTTTTTTGGGGTTTGGTTGTTGTTTTTTTTTTGAGGATGGGGAGGTGGTAGGGTGGTAGGGAAGGTATATTGATGACGTTTGGCTGGGGAGGGGGGTGTTTATCTAGCAGAAGGAAGTTAACAGTCATGGCATTCCCTTTCTGTAAGGTATTCTACAATGACATTGTGAGATACTTGCATAGATTGTTTCAGCTACTTTGTGTTGCTTTAGAATGAAGGTGGAGGGAGAGAAGGAAAATAAGTGGGTAAATGCTGCTTTTCTAAAAATAACTTTATAAAACCAAAAGACTAGATATTTATTGAACACAGAATGAAGAGAAACAATTGTTTCAGAACTTGTCATAACTTGCCATTAAACACCATTGGGTTTTCTCATAGAATGTCAATTTGTAAAGTAACATGACTTTCTATCCCTATTCCTGCCAATCAAAGACCAAAAAAAACCCCACCACCGTAATCCCAAGTGCTCCCAGTATTATATGGCACTTATGGACAAATGAAATATTCTCATTTGGGTATGCAGTTATGAAGTCAAAAGTCAAATGTATGGCATTAGATTTCAGCAATCTGAAGCTGTTCAGAGTGGACTGTATCTAAACATTACTTTTTTATTACCAAGCTATGTTTTCACTGTATTGTCTGCAGGACCTAAAGATGAAAGCCTGTCTGACTTTGCAAGTTATGAGAAGACACAATTGTCATATATGCATCATTTACACTTACTGTGGCTTCTTCCATGTGTGCAGATTTTTACTTCCTTAATGAGTTGGGCACATAGACTTGTGAATGAATGTCTGTTACTGTGCTATTTTTCATTACATTGACTATGAAATCCACCAAAATAAAATAGGAAGGAAGTGATTTCTTTTAAGCAAATGTTCCACTGCTGCTGTTATGATCTTGTAAGGGAGGGAGATGGGGGAAGAAACTTGTTCTGACAAGTCAAGACTTGTTTATATTTTATGGTCTCTGATGGAAACTCACAGTTAATCTGCTGCTAAAAAAGTGAACTGCAAGCAACATAGTAGTAATAACTTTAAATTGCCAAAAGGTGTATTGTAATACTATTGCATTTATTCCACTTAATATCATTATATATTTTCCCTTAAGGGTTTTTTCTGTTTGTGTACAGATGTTTCTCAAGTGTTTGTCCTGTGTATATAAATTTCTAGTTTGGGAAGAGGAAGCTG
Organism: Bucco capensis; assembly: GCA_013396975.1. Lineage (NCBI taxonomy): Eukaryota > Metazoa > Chordata > Aves > Piciformes > Bucconidae > Bucco > Bucco capensis. Next base: position 271,427 of record VWZO01012532.1, read on the forward strand.
AGATATTTTCGTAGGTTTGTAAGAAAGCCTCTTGGTTTAAATATGCTCATTATAAGAGGAACATTAGATTAAAAAAAAAGGGGTGGGGGGAAGAGAAAAACAATGAAGGGGTCAGAAGTTGAACAGCTGTAGGAGTAGAGTCCTTGTAAGGAAACATGCATTATAACACTGAGTGCGCGCACACGTGTGTGTGGTTTTAATTAGTGGAAATACTTGAGGCCTCTTGCTAAACCCAAGTTTACATTCCCAGTATTTGTTCCTGAACTGTGAAATGCAGACAGATGAACTATGCTTTCATCTGAAAAAATGTTATCTGGTGTAGCTGCCCTCATGTCCATGTCTCAGGTAAAATTACAAATAGAGCACAAATACATTTGGTAGGCTACAGACAATCTCTCAGTTGAAGGGCAGATGGATTATTTATAAAAAATATGCATATTAGCATCTCTAGGCTAATCATTTCTGTCATGTTGGATGTGCACAGTGAAGAATGCAAGGCTGAATTGAGAGTCCAAGGTATGGTCTCTTCTGTTAGCAGAAAGATGCAGTCATACCTCCATTTGTATTTCATAATTCAATTCTTGAGAAGTACATTATTTTTGTTAATGACAGGTGATTTTGCTAGGGGCACTTCTGCCAAATATAAAAATTGGTGCCTCTTGCATGTAGTGGGATCTGGCTGATGTATCCCATTAAGAATAATTTACAATGCCCTGCTTGCATACTTTAGAGTATAGAACCCCATAGAAGTGTAAATAGAGATAGCTTAATGAAGTTCTAAACACTTGTGTTCTGAATTCAGAAATAGTGATTGAATATATGATGCAAGCTTTTTATTTTTCTTTAATATATAGTTAAAGCAAAAATGTCATATAAAGTATGTTTTGTAGACAAAGCGTAAATGTTACTGTATATGTGCTAATTGTGGCAAAGTTTTACATTCTCATTCTAGTCTGGTTTTTACAGTAAAATTAATTTTCAAAAAAACACTTTTCTATTTTTATGTACTGACATATGCAATAAATTGATACATCAAAAGTGATGTTAATGTTGTCTTCTGGTTTGTGGCCTGCTTTCAGTATGTATACAAGGGGATTTTTGTGTTGTATGGTAACTGATCAACCTCAAGGTATCATTTCCAGTTACTGAAGCCATTTTTACTTTTTAAGAGAAAAACGTGTAACTAAGCTTATATTAATTCTGCTCCCACCCTGCATGGTTCAGGTGAGATATCCAGGCAACAAGGATTCACTGCTATCTCTTACAAAGCTGCAAAATGTGTGTCCTCTCCTAGATTACTCCAAGGTTTATTCAGTTTTAACCCAGTAACTAGGAAACAGGAAGTGGGTGGTACATTGTTGACACTTGATTCAAGATACCCATTAGTTTTGAATGCAAAAAAGATGCTTCTAATTCTTGAAAAGGAAGCAATGAAAATAAAGAAGAAACTTAGATATGGGTACTTTGTGAGAACACTGCCCTTCTTGCATGTGAAGCAGTTTGCTGTTTAGCGAACTATGTCACTAAGCCTTGCTGGTGCAGTGCTGCTCTGAAGAATGCAAGTCTTGCATTTGATTTTTCTCATTTGAAAACATAAGCAGCTAGGCTACGAACTGGAAGATAAATTGTGTTCTCAAATGACTCATGATGTTATGTGGATTGGCTTAGTACATGTAGATAGGCCTTCATATAGGATAGACAAAGGATAGACAAAAGATAGTGATTGAATTTCTCTCAGAATTGGCAAGAAGTGCTTAAATTATAGTAAATATTCATAAGGGTATCTGCATATGTAAACTAAAATGTTAGAAATTAAACCTAAACCAAAGGCAAGGGACCTGCTGTCTGTTAAAAAGGTGAAAAACAGGTGAGTAAGGTTTTGAGAAAATACTGAGCCATCAGCTAAACAAAAAATACTTGCTCTGAACATCTTGAACGTGCCTGAGCTTAAGTCATTAGTTGGAACCTCTTCAGGGTCTTTGGTTTAGGCTTTTTTCAGAGTTCTGTCTCTGTAAGAAGATAAGGAAGATATATTAAATACTTTCTGGAAATGTTTTGAAAATCTTAATGTGATTAATTTGTTATGCTTCAGCTTGGGTGGGGACAAAATAACTCTTCTATCTTGAAAAGACCAGCAGTTTTTCTTTCCCCTGGCAACACAGCTTAAGAGCAGACCTGGATTTAGTATACTACAGAACAGTTTCACTCAGAATGACTGGAGATACATCATTTACAATCTCAAGCAATGAGCTTCATAATGCAGAACTGCAAGGTTGCTGACAGAAAATGTGTGTTCACATAACAAGTTCAGAGAGATGTTGCTACTAGTTTTGATGAGCAACTAAGGCATGGATTTTGCTACTTGAAGACAGAGGGAAAGGAAGTTCTACAGCTGTTCTGTGTTCTGCTTACATCTGGTGTGGGCTAATTATTTACAAAAATTCAAAGGGAAAGGTCAGGCAGAGAACCCTTTCTGTCCTCGAGGAGTAGTAGTGTAGCAATTGGTTTCAGCTATGAAGAAATAATGCTGTGATTTGAAAATCCTTGGATCCTTGCTCCTTATTAAAGGTCCACAGGCTGTAGCTGCAGCAGAGTGGCCACTCCCACACGAAGGGCCATGGCTCCTTGTTTATTTTGCTACCATCCAAATGCATTTTTAGCCCATTTGTGCAAAATCTGTGAAGTTGCGTAGTGTCGAAGAGGTGGAGAAATGCAATAGTTCGTGTTGCTGGATAGCCAAGGCAGTGAGACTGTAAGATAAGTGAGCTACAGCTGTATGACAAAACTCCTTTTTTGCTGTGCAGTAAGAAGGAATTGTTACAACATCATGGGGGTAGGGTAGGGAGGGGTAGGATGGGGGTGGTGGGAAGAGGAAGATGTTGGCATTAAGCTGCTGTAGTATATAAATCTTGTGTTATCTTTTTATATTTTGCATGTTTTTTAATGATATTTCTTGATGATTCTGCTGCATACTCTGATTGACACCCATAATAATTGCTTTTCCTTCCTATACTGTTTCTTCTTCTCTTTGAAAACACTGTAATAACCATGTGAAACCTAATGATGGCTGCAGGGCAATTGTAGCTTTACTTTGTGCCATATGCATGCCCGATTTGGACCCAAATTGTCTAGGTGCTTAGAGAACAAGTCTTAGGCAAGGAATAAATTTAGCATGGCATATATAAAATGTGCAGAGACACTTTTTTATCCTGGGAAATCTTGAAATTAGGAGGCAAAGAGAAAATACCTTTTTTACTTCAAAAAAATTTCGTAGAATTTTGGAGCCATATGTGAGACAAGAACTTACCTGGTTTTGCTGCTATGTAAATAGCAGCTAATGACTGAAAGAACTAATTCAGTGTCCTTGAAGGGAATGTGTAGTGTTTGAGAGGGCTATCAATGAAAACTCTTAATACAGGTACCTGTAATAGCAGAAAACTGTCATATTCTAACCTCCTTCAAAATAGTCCATCCATGTTGTGCATCTTCAGAAAGGACTTGAAATTTAATGTGTTCAAAATGGAACCTTTGCCTTTCCTTTGCTCTCCTGTCTGCTCTGCACTGTCTTGTGTAGTAAAGCAAGCTATTGTGCCCTCTTTCTTTTTGTCATAACCACAGAGACCAGTTCCATTTTGTGGCTACTTCAAAAGTATGCAAAGTTGAACCTTTGCCACTGGGCATGTACTTGTATCATGGCCATTGACATTTGCCTGGATCTCTGGGTTGCAGCATCTGCACATCCTCCCTCTTAAAAACAGAACACTTGTTTTTAAGTAAACTTTTACATTTCTTCAGCAAATTGGGTTTTTATCCAAGTCTTCTTCAATTCAAATCATCTGCTTCTCTTTTGTACATTAAACTTCATAATGACATTTTCCTCCCCCTCAAAGAAGATGCTTTTGTGGTTAAAGTACAGTACTGGATTTCAGGAAATCAAGAGTTCAGTTTCTGGTTCAACCACAAATTTCCTGTGTGATTGCTTACTATCTATGCCTTGGTTCCCCGCAGATGTAGTGATGATGATTTATAACTTTGCAGGTTAGCAGGGCCCATCTTGATTATTTAATCTGATACTCTGCATAACAGAAATGGACACCACCAACAAACAACCTGCTTGCAGAAATTGCAGTTTTTCTGCTATAACATCCTGGAAGGTTTAACCAGCCTTGATTTTGTTCAAGAATCTATTTCCCCTAGTAAGACATTCTCACCATTGAGAGTCTTCAGTAGTAGTGTGATTTTTTTAATTCTTAATTTGAATTTTACCTAAAAGTTTGGTCTTTTTCTGAAAAAGATAAGTAAAATTCTTATACTAGCCAAGGTATTTCTTAGCATTTTTGCCTTGGCTAATTCAAAGAGTTCCCTTAAGCAGTCAACCTGAATGTTCAACATAGCTCGTGGTTTGGGTTAAGGAGGTACTAAATGGTTGTATTCACTGTGTGTGCATGGATCAACTGTATTGTGCAGGCAAAATAGGACCATATTTTCAGAATACCTTTATTGTAAGGTTTTATTCTATTTGATTCCAGAGTTAGATGGTCAGGACTAGGTTTCTGCAGTTTAATGCAGTGACATTTTCTTGTCTAGAAATAGTTTTCTAAAAGTTGCTTTGAATGGGGCTTGAGGTAGTGACTTGCTGTCCTAAGGTTTCACTGCAGGCATGTGTCACATAGCATCTGTGTCTTGAGCCAAAACCAGGGGATATAGTACAAATTCTTGCAAAAAGCTCTTCAGAGAATCTGGTCAGTAGGAGCAGGTTGCTAACCACAAGCTGAATACCCTTTCCATGATGAGCTCTTTAGGCCTTTTATAGTCATTCTGGATTTTTGTTCTGAACCCTTCTCACTATCCAATTTTGACAGTCAGGACTATATGCAAAGAATTTTGTCAATAAAGAAGTATGCTTACTATTAACTCTTATCTTTGCTTGATAATTTCCTTCAGCATATATACCCAAACTACTAATCTTCTATTTCAACAAGAAATAGAGAAGCCCATATTCAGCTGTAGTCAACAGCCTCCCATGTCTGCTAATGGAAGTCTCATCTGAGCACTAAGGAGTTCTCTTGAGTCATAGCTTAGTTTAACACACAGAAGAAACTGCATGTGTTGATCTTACTGATTTGGTTTTCAGCAGGATGAGGACTACTTTGCCGATCTGCTGAGAAGAGAAATCATTAAGACAGTGTGTTATGAGAAGACTTAGTGGCAAGCATTAAAGCACCAGCTTCATGCTCTAGGCTCTGCAACTAGCATGGGGTTTTTTTGTTTGACTTTTTTTTTAATAATTTTTTGAAGTTTTTTACTTTAATGCAATTAGTAGACTGCAATTTGCTGAAGCATCATTTGAGTGTGTTAAAACGGATGTTGTTCAACTAAGTATCTTTCTATATTTCAGGTTGTTTTCCATGTTTGATCTCTTGTTATTTATTGCCCCACTATGTTTGTCATCACAAATATTGTCTAAAATTGAATTTTCTTACAAATCATTTAATTACTTATGAAGCTGTAGAAGAACATAAGGTTGCAAACAGAGTGATCCCTTTGATACTCTACAAGAAGTACTTTTGGATTTAATAATTTGCCATGTGTGGGCTGTTCTGATTTTCCTCATCTCCCCTTTGAAATTCTCATGTATCAAACTGATAGCAAGACAAAGCCAGGTGTCTTACAGAAGTCCTCTGTGTCTTCACAGTTATTTTGTCAGCCCAAATAATGACCCCATTTAAAGGTGTGGAGGCAGGGAACAGCCTGTTTTCTCTAGAAGGAACTAGAGTGATGCTAATTTTATACCTGTCTGTTATTTTCTTGTATGTTAATGACTGCAGAGACCTTATAAGCCAATTGTTTCTCAGTGTTCCTGGATAGCTAGTTATAACTTTCATTCTCTCACCTGTTTTCATTTTCTTAAATAGCACTTCTTTTCCAACTGTCATATTGTTTCATTTTTGGAACACAATCAGTACTAGGCTGGTAATGTTCTGGTGTCTACTGATACTTCAGAGCATGTCTGCTTTGTTCTAATAATTGCTTCTCCTGTTCCAAAAAACTTTCCTTAGTTCATCTTACATTTTCTTCAAAATGCAGCCCCCTTTACACTTTAGCTTTTCAAAAATAGGTAGAGAAACAATAAGATATTCTGCTCTTACTCCATTTGACAGCATGTACATGCTTTCCAGGGGCATTTTAAGTGGTATAATGTTTTTTTACTGCATTTAGGAAAAGAATCGCTTGTCTGTGCAGGGTACTGGGTGATTACTAGAGGTGGCAAAGTAAGGAAAAGAGTAGCTTCCATTACAATGGAAGGTGATAAAACTTGTAATAACCCTCAATTTCTCATAGTCTTGAGAAATAGAAGCAGGAGAGGCTATGGAGGTTGTTACTCTGTTGTTGTTCCTCCTTCAGTCTTCTTCCCAACAGAATCACCTTGATCTAAACTACTGTGAGGGGTGTTGCATCAAGATTCATTACACAGTATTCAGACAAACCAGTAAAAATTCTCTCCCTTGCAAAGATAAAGTTACTTACATGGTAAAAGACATTTAGATACCAGTAGGCAGGTTGATCCGTGGATTTTAATTCTAATTGTGATGCTTTTTGACCTATTTTTCCATCCCAGACCACTGAACTTTTAACAAAGGAGTAAAACTCTCTTTCTGTATGAAACAAAAATACAAGAAGCATATAAACGTGTCTGGGATATTTAGGCAGCCTTGCTGCTGCAGAGAAGAAAGGAATTCCTAGTGCAGGGTTTGAAGATGAAAGGACTAGTAAAACCTCAAAAAGTTGATCTTAAGCCAATCACTTGGGATTCACCTGAAAAACTTATGCATGCACATTTAAAATTTTGAGGTGTTAAAAAAATTCTCTGTTATTTCTCTTCTATACTCCTCTGACCTTCCTCCTATTCTGTTCTTATTTTCTCTTGGTATTCTTTCCCATCCTTAAGTTTTCACCACTTCTAGTTCCCCTCTCCAAGTTTCCTCCCTCCACTTCTCTTTTGCATTAATCCATGTCCTTGAATTCTGTAGAGAAACTGTATTTATTAGGTAAGCTTAGTAAACATCATCCATCTTCAAGTTAGTATGATGAACTGAACTGTAGAATCTGCAACATACGCAGCTGAAAGACCAGTAATTTCTTACTCATACCTAGGAATATCTTTCACTTTTGTGTTTAGGAAGCAATAAAAATTTCTGTTTGAGTAGTTTGTCCTCTCTGTAGGTATGTAGGCACTTCAGATATGAATATATATATTCATATATATGTTATAATGTACATGCACAGTACAGCTATATACCTACACACACACAGGCACACATGTTGTCGTATCTGCCTGTCTTTTAAGCAGCACTGGAGGATATGCTGCCAGGAAACTTTACTGTTTTTTTCTGCACTTCTAGATAAGGGTCTAAATTACCAGTGGTACCAGCTGTGCCTAAATTTAAAGATAATGGGAAATGGTAGCAAGTTGCCACAAAGAAATAGTTGAAAGTGAAAGAAGGAAGGTAGATTGAGCAAGCAGCCCATGAGAAAGCATTCATTTCCAAAATGCAGCACAGAAAGGAGAAAGCTAACCGGAGACTGAATCTTGGATGTTCACTCTGTACATTAAGTTTAATGAGTCTATCAACGGTTTCATATGACAGGAAATGACCTGTGCGTTTTTTTCACTTATTCTGGATGCCCTTAGTTTCAGAAAGCAACTGGTAATATGGATTGCACCTCGGAAGGGGACAGCTGAACTCTCCCTCTGGCTTTAGCAAGGAAAGAGCAGCGATGAAATCCGTGGACTGTGTGCACGTCATCCAACAGAAGGATCCCGCCTCTTCTCCCTCTGCCCCCCCTGGCGCTGCTTCAGGCACCACGGGACTTTCTTCTGTCACATTCCTGTGGCTTGCCATTCTCCTGTCCTCTTGTCTTGCAGCAGTGTCTTTTTACCATGTTATCACCCTGAAAACAGAACTAGAAGCTCTGCGCAGCGAGCTGATCTACAGGGTCCGGGCAAGGTCTCTGCTAGACAGGCCACCCTTGTCCCCTGATGAAAATAAAGCAGGTACCCCTGTTCCTTCCTTCCTGCAAGTCTCTGCAACTGGTGCCAGGCAGGTAAGCTGGAGGGGTGGTTTGTGGCTTGCAAGGGATGAGCAAATGTAAGGCTCCTTCCACTGACTGTCTCTTCTCCCTACTAGGATAAGAGGGTTCCTGGTCCTGGCCCTGCTGAAAGCTTCCAAAAGGAAATCTGGAATGGGAGTGGAAACAGAGGGAGAAGGTCTGTTGTCCACACAGAAGAAACAGGTAAATAGCATCTGGTGGGAGTGGGTTGGGATGTCAGAGTTGGATACTCTCTTGAGAAAAGCAGCAGTGCTTGACTCATGTCTTCTCGTGTCAGCCGATCCGTGCTCCCAGAACCCATTTTCACAATTAGTGCTGAAGGAATGGTGTTAACTGTAGGAATATTCTGATGGTTACTGTACTGTTTAAGATACCAGGTGTTCATGCTATCTACAGGTTGATCCCCAATCTGCTTCTTGTAATGGAAGTACACCTCAGTGATGCGGCAGAGTTGAATAAAACAACGTTAAATCATCCAGATTGTAAATGGTTCCATTCTAAATCCATCAGTCTCAACTCAGGATAATGTCTAACTTGTTTCTCTCTGATCAGTAGTAGCAAGTGAAAGCTATTATTAAAAATGCCAAGTAATTTTTCTGGAAAAACATGGTTATCCTAAAAGAGAGAAGTAACAAGAAAGCTCCCTAATTTTGGTAAGTAGGAGCTTCCAAAGAGAAAGGATGGCATGTACCTGTCAAAAAAGGCAGACTGCAAGGAGTCCAGCAGTTTAGCATCATTTCTATATGATCTATGTCTCGATAAAGGCATGCCTATCCAGTAAGATTCTTTCCTATTATGGCCTCTTTTAATATGTGCTACAGAGGACAGTGAAACCTGTGCCCCATAAAAGACCTCTGATGTGTATTATAATGTTGGAATATTAATGGGATTCAGTTGTTTCATTTGGGAATAAAATGCCTACATTTTTTCCTTTTTAAATGCAATGATGCCTGATAGGTTGAAATGCACAATTTTATTACAACAGTTTGCATAAATACTCTAATTACACTGAGTAAATAAAAATGTTCCTGAGTTGCTAAATTTGTTCAGTCCTCTTACAAATACTTCTAGACTATTTTAACTGATAAAGCTGGTATCTTAAATTATTAATAGTTGAGGTTGATGTTTATAGGTAAAGACTAAATCAAACTTTGCTTCAAATGTTCTTCTGAGTGACTAAATTAATGTGAAATGTATTTCACTTAAACTTTAGCAAGCTAAGTGAAATTTAAGTTCTAGAGTATAATCACTCTACTTCACTCCAATATTCTCAAAGGAGAATATTCATTTAGGACATCATCCAAAATCCATAGGTTTAAATGGGATTTATTCTATTTCACTAGCAATCTTTGAGTCTTGGCTAAGAGTGATTTCACAAACAGGGCTGAGGACAAGTTTGCTTAAATTTTATTTCTTGTAGCCTGTTTCCTATCACAGGAACCACAGAGCTTCCCTCCTCTCTCCACCCTAGCATCTCCTAGATAAACATTGGTAATCTAAAGCCAAGAGTTCTCAAAAATAAGGATAATTTTTTTTTTAAGGAATGTTATAGCATCAGTACTCTGCAAGTTTTCCAGTTCCCTTCACAATAGCTTTCATTTTTATTGTTACTGCCATTTGAGGGTGTACAGGGAAGAAGGGGAGTTTTGGGCTCCTCAGATGTGCTTCTGGCAAACTTAAGATTCCTTTTCATCAGGTAGCCAGCTCTGATTATACCTATTTACTTTTAATCACATAAAATTCTACTCAAACTACTCATTTCTGTAAGTACAGCTGGCTTTGAAATTAGTTAGGATGGATGATGGAAAGCACAGAATATGAACATTCATTTTAAAGGGAAAAGCTACCTAGGTTGGCCTGCTACAAACCTGTTTGCTAACACAACTACCATGGTTTTGTGCATAAAAAAGAAAAAAAATTAAATCCCAAATCTTGCATTTATAGATAAGGCCATCTGTTAGGATTATCTTTCTCTCTGCTCTAATTACAACAAATTAAGTTTGTCAGAGTTCAGTAAGAGGTTACATTTTCTCAGCTCAAATTTCACTGATGCCCATGATTCTACTAGTCAATGTTAAAATGTGTTCTAGCAGAGTGAGTGAAGTAGGAGCTCTTGGTGTTGTTCATGGTGCTGAATCCTGGCTGTTGCTTGGTCACAAACACAGAATTAACTAGCCTTGCTAGCAATCTCATCTCCATTTCTGGGTACCAGATTCCCAACAGCCTTCAGATCATCCTGCAAATGCACTGGAATCATTCTGGTACAATGGCAGATAAATTAGGGTATTGAGTGAGGTGCCTTTTGCTTGTCCTGTTTCTTTTTGCTTCATCAAGGTCTCAAACATAGAGTCTGTTCTCATAAGTAATTGTTAACCCATAATTTCACTTCGACACAGACCAGTTCCTTAGAAAGCAAATACTTGAAAATGTCACTGATATACAATTGCTTCCCTTGTGCTTCATCATAGAGCAGAAGTAAATTATAAAACCATTATTTTGTTTATAAACTAAGTTTTGGTTCAATTTTGTTCCCTTTTTAAACTTTAATTATGAAATTCCAGAAATGGATGTTCTTTTTAGACCCAGCACAGCCCTTCTTGAACATACGGAATTTCTGGTTTAAAGTTTGGAGATTTTTTTTCTATTTGCTTGATGTTGTGTGCGTAAAAGTGGCCACAAATTAGAATTTTAATTAAAATTAGAATTGAATGAAAATGAATCTAACACAATATTGTCCTTTCTTACTTTTATGGGGTTTACTTTTTCTGTGTTCATGCATAAAACCATTAGTCACCAGTAGTTGTACATTTTGTGTCTTGAGAAAATTTCCATCTCAAGTAGGTTGAAGAGATGAGTTTCAAGTATCAGTTCCAAATAAAGCTATACAATTAGCAATCAGAAGCAGAGTTCTTGATACAATGAGTAGGAGTTAATGGGTGATTTTGAAAGGTATGTATTATTAATATGCACGCAGATGTATCATCTAACAACTTCTAGCAAATGTCATGTCAGGACACTTAAGAACAGATGGAATTTTTCTTGTTTGTCTTTTTATAAATTTTGCATGTAAAGGAAAATCACTACACAACAAAAACCTCTCCTGAATTTTATACCCTGTTCACTATTCTTGATTACCTTGCCTGCATGTTTCTCTCTTAACCGTAGGTATGCTTGGGTCCAGGAACAAGATACAGGTTCCACTACCTAAACACCTGTACAAATGTCAGGTTTCATTTACACTTTTTGTGCCTCATTCTGATCATTACTGTGGGATTCTAATTCCTGCAGCCAAGTAGGGAGGTGAACATCAAGTCTTCTGTAAATCTGAATTCAGGTGGCATTCTGCTGTGATCAGTTTGGCACTTCTATGGACTATGTTTACTTTGCTGTCTTGGAATAATCTATCTCGGCAAGTCAGATTATGGAAGGAACTGTGGAGGAATTCTAATTTCACAAAGCAGTGAGACAGGCCAACCTGCCATATAACTGGGCTTTTTTTATATTTTTATTTTTTAACTAGTAGTTCTTTGATTCTACTCCAATATCAGTTGTGTCCATTGGAAATAATTATTGCCATGCAAGTACAATGTATAAGTTGTGAGAATTTTGCCATTGTTCTTGGTATAATTGTTTTACTGTCAAACTGATACATTCGCTTTGGTAAATTAGTATTTCTCTTGCTTAGAAGTTTTTTGACTCTGTGTGTTGTTGTTTTAGATCTCTGTGACAGAGAGATTACAAAAAATTTTACGAGTGGAACTTGACTTTAGTCATCTTTGAATCAGGAAACCTAACCTTTTGTTACTAGTCTAAACAAATGCCACATATGAAATTCCCTTATCAGATGTTCAATACACTTCTTAATTTATTGTTTGAGGAAGGGAAATACAAGAGTTCTCTTAATAAAAAAAAAAAAGAAGGCTCTACTTCTTGAAACTATATTTTATTCTCTTTTGTTTCTGCTGACAACAGTCTAACTCAAAAGGAAGTAGATCCTTCTATGTGAAAGGCTAGAAAATTACTTGATACAATGCCTGTAATTTTACTTGAAGGATTCCACTTAATGAATGAATCAGTGCTGTGTACTATGCAGAACACTGTGCAATAGAAAAATACATAAAATAGGCTTTAATTTTTACAAACAATATTCTCCTTTGTACTGTATAATAGACATCTGCATAAAGCATTCTTAATTCTTACGTTAAATTATTTCTGTGTTATTCGGATTGTAACATGTTACTGGTAGTTCTGTTAAGCTCAAAATCATGCTAACAATACTTTGAAGATATTTGTTAGATCTGAATCACATCTGTAACTATGACCAAGCCATTTTAATGTATTTAATGATTTAATCCATATTTAATGCCATATAAAGATTTCTTAATTAAAAATCAGAAAATTAACCAGTCTGTAAAAATGCACAAGTAAAAAGTAAAAGAAGTTATATTGTGATGAGAAAAGAAGTTGTTAAAGGAAGAACTACAAACTGTTGAAGAACATGCATATCATTTATAAATTGAATTATCTTGTGTTTAAGGATGTTTTGGGAAGTCTACAGAGAACAGACATAGACTGAAGAAGGAACCTAAACAAGCAAGCTTGTTTTTTAAAGTTCAGGGGGTTTTTTGCTTATTTTTATTTCAGCAAAAATTGAGCTAGATGTCTCAGGTCACCAAGGTAGGGCACTGCCCATTGTATCAAGAGTGGCCCACAGACTTCTTACCTGAAAAGAGATAAACTCAAGTGGAGATTCATCACTCGTAATAAATTCTTTTGGTTCGTTAAGTGCAATAAACATTACTACTCTGTTTTCCAACCTTCAAAGTAGCATTGGAACCAGATACTTTCATTAAAATCTGCTCTAAGCAAATGCAACTGTCCTTTTTTTCTTTCATCCTGTTCTCTGACATTTTTGCTCAGCAGATCTTTTTAAAAGATACTTGTTTCACTTCTGAGCCCATATTTTAACATACCACAATGGTTTTCTCTGATTAAACTCCTAGTTTCTTTCTAGTGTCATCAGTCTCAACAGTTCTGAGTAATAAATCAGTTTTGACATCTCTTTGTTATCTGTGCATTAATTTGATCACAGTCATCTCTGTATCTTCCCTCCTAGTCTTAGTATATGTTGATTGGTGTGGGTATCTGAAAACATATTGAAAGTACATATATATGGATTTTGAGAATTTATTTTGAAAGCACCATATAACCAGTATATATGACTAATATTTTACAGCAACTATGACTAAAAAGTAATTTCATTAAATGATACCGTAAACATCTTTAGAAAATCTTATATCTGTCATAGCTGGCGGAGTTGGGGATTTTTTTAAGGTCTTGCTTAGAACATTAAAAAGATTAATTAATTTGATGATTCCTAGCTCATTTGACTTACTTCTGCATTTTTCAATTATACTAGGACCAGAGTTTAAATCAATACTTGTTTAAAACAACAAGTATTATTTGTGCTACTGCCTGAGGCCTCCTGCTTAGCTGCATGATCTCTTGAAAGTTTTCTAGTACATGTTGTGGAATGAATTTAATTTTGGCATGTTTGACTAAGATCTGTATCGAAATCAATAGATTAGATTTTAAAATAAGTGTTAAGACCAGATGTTTTTCATGTCGTTTTTCTTTTTTTTTAATTAGTGTCAAAAGTTTACTCTGTTCTATTGCTGCTTTCTCTTTCTTTTGATTTCAAAATGCTTTCACTTTGCAGTGCTGCAGGCCTGCTTGCAACTGATTGCTGACAGTAAGAGTGATATCCAAGAGAAAGGTAAGAATATGTTCCATGATTTATTGCTAATTATTCCATGTATAAATCTTCCATTCAATTTTATCTAACTTCAAAGTAATAACTGAGTTATGTCACTGAATTCGGATAGCTCTTGCAAATATCCTCTTTTCAGTAGGGAAATCCAGCTAGACTGGAGGTTTGGACTAGAAGTCAGCTTTGTTAATTTTAGGCAGATGAAAATGAAGAAAGTAACTTTTCTTTCTGTTTACCCCAAAAATATGGTTTCTTTTAGATAATTTAAGCATTGTCCCTTGGCTTCTGAGCTTTAAACGTGGAACAGCTCTGGAAGAGCAAGGAAATAAAATAGTGATCAAAGAAACAGGATATTTTTTCGTATATGGTCAGGTAAGAAAGCTCAATTTGCTTCAGCATCTGACTTTTAGAAGGATTTTTAATGTCTCCATGCTGTAAGTTTGAAGTCTGCACCTCTTCATTCTGTAGGTTTTATACACTGACACAACATTTGCTATGGGACACCTAATACAGAGGAGGAAGGCCCACGTGTTTGGTGATGATCTCAGCTTGGTGACATTGTTTCGTTGCATCCAAAATATGCCACAGTCTTATCCAAATAATTCTTGCTATACTGCTGGTAAACATCTACATTTTCATTTTCTTTGTGTGCAAATAAACTGTATCAAATAGAATCTGTAGTGTTGGGTAGCTAAGTATTGTGGCAGGTGTCAAGAAAATGGACTGCATTCATCAGGATTTGGAAGGTATGCAACTAACTTTGGGGATCTGAACAATCCCTCTCTACATAGTATGGTTAGATGTTTGGTGCTTTCAGTTAGATGCCTGAAGCAGACAAAAGGAGGATATGCTGTCTTTACTGAAGAACTTGGTTTAGCTTAGGAGTTGAATTCTGGATTTAGTTGTCCCAGTGAAATATTTAGAAGCTATATTCTGCTTTAAAAAGATCAAACATTAATTTTAGCCACGGAATTTTCTCAGACCTTACTGTGGGGTTTCCAAAGATATTTCATATCAGCTTAATTCTCTGCTCCTTATAATGGCTACTTTGGTTAGATGAAAAGCAGTTAATTCCTATAAGGAGCTCTTCTGACTGCACAAATTAGAAAAACCACAAGAAAGTCCAATTAAAATATTTAATGCAAGTCCAGCAGGCTCAGTGCTTAATATATTTGTATATTGCTGCTGTAGCAGTTAAGGAATTACTGCAAAGGCCTATTAAGCCTCATTCAGTAGCTCTCTCTTATCTGCCTTTTCCCATTAATGGTGGATTTGAGGGTTTTCTCTTTTGTTATTTCCCAGCAAGATCTCTGTGAATTAAAAACTATGGATTTTCTTCAAAGTCTTATAAAATAGTGGGTGACATTGAGTCATGGAGTTGACTCTTGGCAAGTAATGGCATTAAACAAACAGGATAGGGAAAGAAGCTTTGTTTGTTCCCCCCCAAACAAAAACAAGCCAGCTACTTCCTCCTTGTGTTTGACTCTGTCCAAACATTTTCTTTATCTTCCTACCTCTCCACTCACAGATTCTGTCATCATAACCACCTCAATTTCTTCTATCCTCTTATTTCACCCCCTCCCCTTCCTTAACCAGGTTCTCTAGTCTATCCTTCTACTTCATGGTTCCTGCTTCCTCAATTCCCACCCTTCTACAACTTGAAGGTGAGATCCTTCCAGTTATCACATCAGCTGATGTGCAGGAAGCAGACTTCTGTGCTCTGCCTTTGCAGTAGATCAGCTGATGTCTGGTAACATCATTTGGAAAAGCTCATAAAACCTCCTACAGAAGTGTGGAAACCAGGGTAGTCTAGGACCAGCAGTGCACAATGCCAACCTTGACTCTCACATCACCATAACAGGAGAAATCTGTTAGGATTTTTTTTGCAGCACTAATTGAACTGTAACATGCTGCATGCAGAGTGAAAAGTAGGTCCAGCTCCACAGAGGATGTTAAGTGTCAGCTTTGGGTAGGCTGCAATTTGTTAAGATTGTGCCTAAAGATAAAAAAGCACTCATCAGATGTAACAAACTGTGCTTGTATTTTTAAGATGATGTGTAATGACTTTTTGAGTACCATTTGTGAAAGTAATGTATTTGTAATATTAACTTAAAAATATTCCAAATCTTTTGCCAGGCATTGCAAAATTAGAAGAAGGGGATGAACTTCAACTTACAATACCACGGAGAAGTGCCAAAATATCCTTGCTTGGTGATGGTACTTTTTTTGGTGCAGTTAGACTCCTCTGAAGCTCTTCATTTCTATTATTATGCTTAATGCAGTTTTATTCTTTTCCTATGTCTTTGTCAGAAAAGATGTTGACTTGTAATAAAGCTGCCAATTCAGTCTCTCCCCATCCACCAACAGCTTCTGAGAACTTTTCTTCAGTTTAATAAGCGAACCCATAACAGGAAACACACTAGATAAACTTGTGAGATATAACCATCATGTGATTAGCAGAAAGAAAATTTCAGGCAATGGGAGACTCTAAACAACACGTATAAAACAATGGCTTTTTGGCTTTGTCCATAAGGCAAATCAGAGGAGGAGCTGACCATAGAAGTACAGCATAAAAAGGATCATTGACTATCAAATTATTATGTATAACTGAAAAGAAAAACTAAACCACATGTACATCTCATCTTAGATTTGCTTAGTTTCATCAATCAAATATTTGAAGTATCAAATATGGGGAAGAAACATCAAACAGCAGATTCCTCATTACAAAAAGGAGGTGTCAGGTGGGTTTTGTTCAGGGGAGGTTCTTTCTTTGTTTTGTTTTTCTTTCTTTGAGCAAGATTTTGAGGAAGGAAAAAGTCTAAATGTGTGGGATAATGAAAGAAACTCCTCAGAAACATACAGAATAGTAGCCACTGGCTTGCTTCTTCCCTGTGAACAAAAGATATAGAAACTACTAAAATATAGTAGTATTTACTAATTATAATATATTTTGCTGGAAAAAGGACACGTAAGATGCTTCAACAGCTCAATCTTCAAAGCATTGCTACTCTCCAAGGAATATGTGTATACTTCTATGTAAGCTAGACAGGGACTGAAAGAAACATGATGAGATTAGACATAATACTGTAGGTTGATTTGGATTTCCGGCTTCTTAATTTCTGCAGTCATATATAGCTGTTGTGTATATATATATGTATATACATATGGAAGTATATACACACACATATATAAGCCTTTGACATTTGGGCATAGAATTTTATTTTCTTTTGAATAGTTTATCCAATGGAAATATTACTGTATATATATTCTTTGTATTTCTCTTGCTTTTTGCTATGATCCATTCTATGCAATATAGTAAAAAGAAAAATCCAATAAACCTGGAACCAGTCATATAACTAAAAAAATACGTTTGTATTCCAGAAATCAGGGCTTAATCACTAGACTAACTATAGGGTTTTTTTTTCAGTTTTGAGTATGTTGCTTAACTCTTTTCTACAAAGAGTCTCAGACCTGTAGAAGGACTAAACAGTTGCCACCTTTTCTTTTGTCTGTCTGCTTTGTTCAGTAGATAAGATTTTTTTACTATGTGTATTGTATAGGAAAGCTAAATATATGGTAATAGTGAAGTCAAAACTTCTAGGAGTTTCTGGAAGAAAAAGATTGAATACTTATTCCATTGATCTTCAAAGAAGTATTGAAGTGCTACTGGAATAGATAAAATAATAAAACCCACAATAATGAGCTGTCTGTCATTTGAAGATATTTTTAGTGGTTGAAAATTATGTCACATAAGTTCACAGAGTCATAGATTGGATATGGTTGCAAAAGACCTCTGGGATCATTGAGTCCAACTGTTAACCTAACATGGCCAAGTGCACCATTAAACCAAGTCCCTAAGCACCACATCTGCACATTTTTTTTTTAAATGCTTCCAGGGATGGTGATTCTACCACTTCCCTGGACAGCCTGTTCCAATTCTTAATGACTTCCTCAGTGAAGAAAGTTTTTCTAATATCCAATCTAAACCTCCCCTGGCACAACATGAGGCCATTTCCTGTCATCCTGTTGCTTGTTACTTGTAAGAAGAAACCAAGCCCCACCTCACTACAATCTCCTTTCAAGTAGTTGTAGAGAGAGATAAGGTCTTCCCTGAGCCTCCTTTTCTCCAGGCTAAGCAACCCCAGTTTCCTAAGTTGCTCCTCATAACACTCATGCTCCAGACTTTTCACCAGCTTTGTTGCACTTCTTTGGACACACTCCAACAGCTTGATGTCCTTTTTGTAGTGAGGGTCCCAAAACTGAACACANAGATCCCTCTGTAGAGCCTTCCTATCCTCAAACAGATCCACACTTCCACCCTACTTGGTGTCATCTGCAAGTTTACTGAGGGTGCACTCAACTCCCTCATCCAGATTGTCTATAAAGATATTAAACAGGATTGGCCCCATTACTGAGCCTTGGAGAACACCACTTGTGACTGNTTGTAAGAAGAAACCAAGCCCCACCTCACTACAATCTCCTTTCAAGTAGTTGTAGAGAGAGATAAGGTCTTCCCTGAGCCTCCTTTTCTCCAGGCTAAGCAACCCCAGTTTCCTAAGTTGCTCCTCATAACACTCATGCTCCAGACTTTTCACCAGCTTTGTTGCACTTCTTTGGACACANTACCCAGCAAAGAGGTCACCTATCCAAGCCTTGTGCAGCAAGTTTCTCTAGGACAATGCTGTGGGAGATCATATCAAAGGCTTTTCTAAGGTCCAGGTAGATGACATCCATAGCCTTTCTCTTGTCTGCTATGTCAGTCACTTTGTCATGGCCAAGAAGGACCTGCCTTTTATAAATCTGTGCTGGCTGAGTCTGATCCCCTGGTTTTTCTGTATGTGCTGTGTGATGGCAGTCAAGATGCTCTGCTCCATAACCTTCCCCAGCACTGAGGTCAGGCTGACAGGCCTGTAATTCTCTGGATCATCCTTCTGGCCCTTCTTGTAGATGGGCATCATGTTGGCTATCCTCCAGTTTTCTGGGACCTCTCTGGTTAACCAGGACTGCTGATAAATGACTGAAAGTCACTTGGTGGTATCTTTATGCAAAGAATAACAAAAAGGGATTCTACAGGTACATCAATGAAAAAAGGAAGGTCAAAGAAAACATTCCCCCCCTGAAGAGCAAGAATGGAGAACTAATAACAACAGATGAGGAGAAGGCTGAGGTTCTCAATGACTTTTTTTCTTCCGTCTTCACTGGCAACCTCTCTCCCAACACATCCCAAGTTAAAAAACCACAAGATGTGGACCAGGGCAATGAAGTCCCTCCCACTGTATGTGAAAGTCAGGTTCATGACCTCCTGAGGAACCT